>PVJO010021975.1:0-28932 GCA_004026905.1 Hystrix cristata | reverse complement strand
AACAAAGGAAAGAAAAGGGAAAGGGAAAATATGGAAAATTATGAATAAACCTGCTGTAAATAGGGAGGGAGGGAACAGAGGGGAGGGGTGGGGAAGAGGGGGGAGAACCAAGATGCATCATGTACAGGTACAAAATAAATGTGATGAATGTAACCATTATATGTAAAATGTACCAATACATGTTCTTGGTTTAAAATTAAAAAAAAAAAAGAAAATAGTACTTCAATACCTAGATAATTTTAGATTAAAAATAATTCCATTGTTTTCATGTTACAAAGAGTGTACATTTGGAATTACAAGCACTTGATTCAAATCTCAGCTTTGCCATTTACGTTAACTTGGTCAAAATAGAAATCTCTTTGACTTTCTATTTCTTTACCAAGATAATCCTGTTTACATTTTTTAAAAAATTTTTTTAAACTTTATTTTAATGGTACATTTTCAATATACATATTGGTAACATTCATCATTGGGGATTTGTACCTGTACATGATATACCTTGTTGCTTCTTTTTTCCTGTTTACATTTTTATGAATTAAATTATCATGGTTATGCCTGGCACATGGCAAGCAATTACCCCATCTACCTCTTTCCCTACTTAATAAAAAATATTTATTCATAATCTATTATTGTGAAATATGCATACAAAATCAATAACCAAGAATGATCATCTTGTGCTATCAGTTTCTTCATTAGATAGTACACAGTATACACTTTGAAACATTTCTATGTTTGACACACACATATACACTCACATGTACATATACATGTAATTGTGAGGGAGGGAGTGAATTAAATTATTAAGATACTAATCAGTTTAAAGTGTCCTCAAAAGCTTTATGAATATTTAAATGAAGAGTGAAAAGAGTTAGTACTCCCCATAGTTCTGACACTACAGCTGTGACACAGTTATGATATTCCAGCACATCCCAGCCCAGGAACATGGCAAGTGGTGTTAGCCTCATATCCCATTGCCAACTTTAAAAAGCTTTCCTTTTCAATTAATTAAAAATAAGAATAGAATTCGTTTCAACTTTATAGAATATTTAAATACATGTGATAAAGTGTTACAAGTTCTTAATTTATCCATTATTGGATACCTATGCAAAAATAAGAAGGAACTATAATGTATCCAATATTATGTGCAATGAAATATTAAAAGACAGTTAGCAGGGGCTGGGGATTTAGCTCAGTGATTAGAGTGCTTGCCTTGCAAGCACAAAGCCCTGAGTTCGATCCCCGGCACCACAAAAAAAAAAGACAGTTAGCAGACCACTTTTCCTGCTGCCTAAGGAACTTGCAATGTGAGTCAGAGTAGGGAATAAAAACAGTAACAATCACAGACTTGTGATAAAAAATATTATTTCCTTTGGACTTACAGACATATACATAGTTTTAAATTGATAATACAGTAGAAATTTAGTATTGATTTCATTCCTTAATAAATTAAACTTTAAGTAAAAAATTAAGAATGGTACCTAGGCTTCAAATTATTTTAGAAAGAAGCACAGAGTAGAGAGACAGCTTATGTGACAGTATACAACATATAGAAGAACCTTTTTTACCTACTATATGTCAGAAAAATCATCCTTTTCTCTGGCATTTATGCACATGTTGTGACTCTGGTGAGTGACCAATGGAGAATTTTACACAACCACAGAATGGGTGACTTGATAAGGAAGTCAGAAATTAAGTAGTCTTAGCCTCCTTAGTTTTCAGATGTGGAGTCAAAAGATGGAGAAAGTATCTTGTCCTGAGTGCTCTGGAAAATACTAGTTCCTTGGGATTTTAATAAGTGTTTTATGAAGAAAAATTTGTGTTAAATACATTTTGGCAACACTGTATTAAATAAAGTTTGACAGGTTCATTTACTAAAGGAATCCTCAAAAGTGAAATACGCAAATGTGTCCTGTGAACAGTCGCATGGAGGTAACGTGTGTAGTGCTACGCAGTCCTTTCCTTCACAGGTGGTGCTTCATGTGTCATGGATGACTCACAGAGACCACAGTTTAGGGAGCACTGCTCTAGAATATGTAACTCGTAGATAATATGAATGGAACACTGGGATTAGAACCTCACCTTCCAGGTGAGGGAGATTTCTACTACCACTGAAAACTCCCTGACAGGATAACAAGTCTGAGGTTTCCCCCAAACTTCAGTTGTTCAATTGGTAAATTATATTCTGTGGCAAATCCTTTATTTTCTCCTATAACAAAAGAGGAAAAATGTGCTTTATGAGAAATATCCGCAAACCGAACACGCCATTTATTCATAGTCCCTGGCATAATTCTGCCAAATATTTGGTGTCAACTCATGTCATCACAATCTTTTCCTGAATCTGTTTGAGTCACTCCTATATTCATTTAATTGGAGGTGTACACAGACCACAAAGGTACAAGGGCAAGAGGAAGAGTAATAATATCCATTTTCAGCACACTGGTCAGCTCTGGCCTTAAATTTCTTTCAACTGACATAATTTCTCTTTTAAAGGCAACCCTGAGGGCTGAAGGCTTAGAAATTTGTACACTGGACACCACTTGATAAAATATCACTGAACCTACTTGTGTACTTACGCAAAGGTATCACCAATATTCTTAGAACATACACTATTTTAAGAAGTATGAGCTATTCTGTTTTGGGGTAATAAAAATAGGGCATATGTATTCTCAATTTCAAATAGTAAAGCATTATGTAAATAATGTGTCCCTTTTGCTTCTATGGAATTTTCTTTAAATAGTCCACAAAAGAAATCAACAAAAGTTGACTTTTTGAATGCTTTTAAATTACTTTTAAAGTTCAAAGCTGAAAATGCCCAGATTTCAGTTTTAATTTTCATATGCTTGCTTGTGCAAGCATGCATGCATATGAGTATGAGAACAGACAATAATATCTGTACCAGTCTTTGAATAAAACAAAACCTCATGGCTATTGTTTTAAAGAAACTGCACCCTCAAGATTGTTTGACTTTATTATTATTTGCTTCTGCTTGAGTTAGCTTCTGCTTGCTATTGTTAATTCATTTCACCACATCTATGCCATCTTCTAAAATAGGAAAAAAATTTAAATGATTTTTATAAGTTTGCCCTATTTGGAAGTCTAGGATGCTATTTTTTTCTCTCTCATTCTTTTTTTAAGGACATGTTTCTGTCATCTACTGTGAACACTAAAAGGATCTATGCTAGTGAGCTATATATGTCACTAAGACCCTAAAAGTTCATGGCCGTACAGATAAGAGGATCTTGCATTAAGGTGTCAGAAAATCCAATTACTGGAATGAAAGAAAAGAAACCAAAAGAAAGATGGGATAGAGCAAAAGAACAGTTTATAAGGAAAGAAGCTTAAGTAGGTGAAAGTCTGGAATCTCAAGGGTGGAAGACTTAGCTGGTAAACTTCAAAGGAAGGACTCAGTTATCAGATAAGGGGAAGAACACAAACCTAAATACTGACACACCTGTCAGCAACTCAAACCTCCTTACCCAGTATCAAAAGTGCAGGCCGGGACTATCAGACACCAAGGAGGATTCATCACCGTTAGTTTCCATTTCGCTTGCATAAATACACTGAAACAACTTACTGCTTTCAAAATATATTTCAATGATATTGCTATCATTGAAAATATATGATTGTAGTTTTCATTTTAGAGTTTCTCACATATTTCACTCATTCATTCATGTCCTGAAAGAAGATTTCCTATGCCAGATACTGTGCTGAACATTGCCACGGCCCTTGGGAATTTCAAAATTCTATATACTAAATATACTTACAATTTCTAAATTTGGGGATCGAGGTATTTTAACACATAACCAGAAGTGAGAGTTCAAAAGACACAAACTGTGATGACCAAACTGAATAACAACATCTTAGATCATAATAAACAGTGAAGCTGATTTTCTTGGATAGTTTTTATAGTACCTGGGAAGGTGAGTTCCCACAGTATTTTAAGAACTGATATCTTACTGAAATCATTATAGTTTTATGAGAGCATATTTTGAAGGGCAACAATCATGAGTGACTAATTCAAGAGAAAAATACATACTAGTAGCACACAGCACACTCTAAGGACTAAGCTAGGTAGGAAATAGCTTATTATTATCAGGAGTTCCAAGAAGAGATGACGTTCAGCTCTGTGTTTTTCATTAAGGGATATTTTTAATGGTGTGATTAATACTTCACTCGAGGATAGCTAGGCCAGCCAAGTGGAGAGAGAGATAAAAGGAAGGACTAGGCTGCACTCAGTCACTGTGACTAAAAGTACTATTTGGTAGAAAAAAAACTGAGGAAAGCATGAGATTGTAGAAGGCCTTGAGGTCAGGGAGCTAAGTATCCTAAATGTTATTCCACTGTCAATGAACAGAAGGCTTGAACTTGGATGAACAGAAAACTGGCAGTATCACTGGAAAGGAAATCAAAATGTAATGGAAACAATGATGAAGGAAGCAAATACAGACCAAAGAGGAGAATAAGATGTTCCTTTTAGAAACAATATGAAGTTTGTATCTTGTCTTGTGAATTGATGACTGTGCTCTAAGATCATAAATTCTGAAAAGGTAACTTCAACTTCTGATCTCCTTTTGGGGGTGTGTGCGTGCGTGTGTGTGTGTGCGTGCGTGCGTGCGTGCGTGTGTGTGTGTGTACCTTCAAGTCTGTAGAAAAAGTCGGCTGCTCAATAAGGAATGTATTCATAGAGCCAAGGACCTTATAACATCTAATGGTGGCTACTCTGGGTTATCAGCTTCTAGGCACAAACCGAGCTAATCCTTTCATGTCATATAAGGAGGAAAACATCTGTCTACCTTCTCCCTCAGGATCTTTTGTTTTAAAGAAAAATATTTAAATGTAACAGTCAGTCATTTTTTAAATGACCACAGTTCAGGGTGGTTAGTTTTTATATCAATTAAAGTCTTTAAAGTATATGCATTTGTACATATACAAATGTACTTTATAAACATGTATATTATTTATATATATTTAACCAAACAGAAAATGGAGAGGAATTTTCTCCAGGAAATATACAGAAAACAAGTCTTCTGGAGAAGTAGCTTAGCTCCGTTTGTAAGCTAAAACTCATGTCTGTACCTTTTCCTTTTCACTCTTAGGTAACTGACCCCCAGCACTGAATCACCTAGCCTGTTATCAGTTAACAGATGAATAAATCATTTAAGGAGGTCACTTAAAATTAATTGAACCTACCCTGATTTTGTAAATGGCAAAAAAACTACACTTCTATAGCAATATCTGGAGTTACATTGCTCCATAAAAAGGACAATGTCTATGAAAACCTTTTTGTGTTTGCCTACACGTCACATCTGTGAAGCAAGCCGCAGTGTCATATTGGTTTTGATGGAGCAATGGTATTTGCTAAATTGTAGCAGGAGACAGGTTTTCATTTTTCTCCTTTTTGGCTACTTAGATCAAAAGAAAGGTGTACACTTTATTTTTAATCCCATTACTTCACACAAGCCCAGACAGAACATCAAAGACAAGGTAGGCAGGTTTAGCCATTAGCACCAACATACTCCAAAGTTGAAAATTTCTTCCAGATAGCTACCTCACTTTGAAACAGGCCACTATCGTGTTGTTCATAGTCAAAATTACTCCCTACTGTATTTTAATTTTTACTATACTTAAAAAAGATATGATACAAAAATTTGCCTACAGCACGCAGGCCTACGTTTATAGGACAATCCAGTATGATTAGAATAAAATGCAATTCACAGATACTTTTTCAAGTTGGCCCAGCTGTCCATCTCAATTTCATGAAAGGAGGAAAGTGAATCAAATGCAGTTGTAAATTGTATTTGAGGAGAGCAATACTTCCCCACATCTGAAGTCTATTGAAAGCTCATGAGTAAGAATTTGGGGAACAAATCCTTTCTGTTCAAAAGATGTGTCAGTAGAGAAATTCTCAGAAAATAGCACACAATTCATCAGAAATCATGCAATTCTTTTTCCAAGCAAGATAATAAAAGAAACTTGCTGCTCTGAAATCTTTCCAAATGGAACTAAAACTAACTATGTAAAATAATTCACAAAGATTTTGCATTAGAAAGTGCAGCATATGCAGTAAAGGTATCAAAAATATTTAACAGCTTGAGAGCCCAGGCACCATCTAATCCAAAAGGACACAGTAACTGGTACAGACGAATCAGTATACAGCCTTGGCCACACGAACAGCTAAAATTCTTAGAGGAAATAATGCTGATTTTGTAGAAATACGTGTCAGTTGCCTTGAGATGTCCTATCATTATCATCATTACACCAGCAACTGCAAATATTTATTAGATCTCTAACACTGGTAGTACACTGCTACTAGTTTCTGGAGACTGAAAAAGGCATGAATATATGCGTATGAGATAGCACCTCTGTCTGTATGACCGACTCCTCCACAGGAAGACAGGTGTGATTATACCTGAATACATGAAATTAAAAGCACACATGTTTAGTGCCAAAGAGTGGCATAATCAACAAATGACAGAGAGGCCAGGAGTAGGAAGAAATGGAGTTATCTCATGGAGAAAGGGGTAGGTGAATTTGGATTTAGAGACAGTATTAATCTGGTCTTAGGTACAAATTAAGGAGAGAGGGCATTTCAGGAAAAACTGAACTCTAACATCTACTATAAGAAATATGTGTGTAATTAGTCCGAAATCAAATTATCTTCATTTAATCTTCTGAGCAAATGTCTTATATGTTTGTTACTTTCATTAAATAACTTAAAATCTGTTAAATCTCCTTGTGCATCTGTTAAATAGTAGATACAAGATTTGAATCCAGGTCTAGTTCAACTGAAGTTCATGCTTTTTCCACAAAAGCATCACAGTGTATCAACTAGAAGGTATAAGAAAGGAGCAAAGTGCAAAAGTAGAAAGAAATGTAGATGATACAGATGGACAGCCATGAATGTACTAATTAGAGTTCAAAGTGGGGGAAGTGAGCGATGAGGCAGGCAGGGAAAGATTACTGCTGTAAGGGCAAGCTGGGGAAGATGGCTTTCATTTTACAGGTGGTAGTAACTAACGACTTCTACATGATGGGATTATATTAGATGATACTTGTGAAGCAAACAAACACAGGGACTATTAATTATACCACTTCCAATGTAAGGTAATTAGGATTTTTACTATGTTAGCTCCAGAAAGAATCAAAGAGACAGCCAAGTGTGAGACACATTTTTGAAATGGTTGCAGTACCTGGTCACTGTTCATTTCACACCTTTGAAACCATCAAATCTGATGCTGATACGAACTATTTAACAAATTTATATGGAATGGCCAAAGAAGACCACCTTCTGAACACCAAAATGAAGGGCTGTCCTCTGGAGCTACGTACAGAGAATTATTATTATTCTTGGAGGTTGTTGGGGATCCAACTCAGGGCTTTGTGCTTGGTCTACCACCTGAGTTAAATTCCCAATCCCTAGAGAATTATAAACAATCTCTACTATGAGACTCACATATGAATTAAACAGGCAGCTTACTACCACTATCAAATCATAAAATTTAAGAACCAGGACCAATAAATTTGATGTTGATTGATAAGAAATGATGTCAACATTATCAGAACAAAAGGCAATATTAAGTTTTATTAATATGACACTTTCATATATATTTGGATAGGATGAAATATTAGCTAAATAAGAAACAGTAAAGGCTAACAAAGTTAGGATTTTTTTATTTTGGTGTTCATTATTGTTTTAAATTGAAAAGTAGATATGATCCACTAATGTATCAAAAATCTATTCCTACTTCTGCCATTCAAGTAAGCTATACAAAATACAAGACTATTTTCTTAGATATGTATGGTGACTATGTAACACGATACAGCATAACTTTAAGAAGTCACCCAAAAGAACTTTGGTGATTCAATTTTGAAGCAAATGAACTTGACTCTTTTTAAAAACCTGATAAGATCACATAACACAGAAAAAAAAAACAAACAGAAAAAAGGTTTCTTTAGAAGGTTGCCCAGTTAACTTGCATTGAGTATTATTATAAAATAGTCAACATGAAGAACCCTGCACCATAATCATAGTGGTGAGAGGACATCATGGTGGCACAAGCCTGTAGTCCTAGCTTAGGTGGGAGGGTTGTTAAATTTGAGGTCAGCTTAACAGCACAGCAAGAGTCTGTCTTGGGTGTGTGTGGCCCGGAGAAAATAGCAAAAAGGGGAGGAGAGAGGCAGGAAGCACCTCTACATAGTCATTTTCCTTTGAGGAACCTAATATTCTTTTTGAAAACAACTTGGGAGGTACGTATTATTGGCCAGGTAGTATCTATCCGTATGTGAGTCTCTGAGCAGGTTTCACCACAGAGGTAACCCTCTTTGAGGGTGATAAGTCCTGAGTCCAGATCATTTGGAAAGACATGTTCAATTACCAGGACTACCATGAGCAACCTGAGACAAGAAGTACCTTCTGAAAATTTCACCTGAAGGCAATCATGAGCGTGCAGGAAGGCAAAGGCAGAGCTCAAGCCATCGGTAAACAAAGTCTTTTTCATGCTAAGATATAAGTCACTTATAATATTTATATCAACGTTGAGCTTACCACTCAGCAGTTCATGAAGTCATCATGCAAGGATTCTGAAGTACTACATGTTTTCCTAATTTGAAAGAACATTTACTTGAAGACTTCTAAATTATTGCCTTACTTTCCTGTTGCTGGGACAAAATGCACATCGCAACTTAAAGGAAAAGAGGTTTATTTTGGCTAGTTTCAGTTCATGATTAGCTGGCACCAAGGCAGAACCATAATGACAGAGAGACATGGTAGGGGAAAAGGTGCTCAACCCACAGGCCAGGAAGCACAGAGGGAAGGGAGAAGTGGACAAGAATATACCCTTCCAGGTCATGCGCCCAGTGATCTACCTCCATCCAGGCTCCACCACCTAATAGCACACTTAGATACTCAACTCATCAATGGATGAATTGACTGATGAATATAGCACCTCATGATCCAAACACCTGTCACACACGTGAGAATTTTGGGGGGATGTTTTAGATCTAAACCATAACAAGTATCGTTTAGGATCTACTCCACATTGAGTAGAGTAGTACTCTGACAACTGGTACCACTCTCATCTCTTCATATTTCTAACAATAACCTATGGCCTCATGTAAATTTCTAGTTTGATGTGTTCTGGTAGAATATTTGATATGTATTTCATTGCGAAGATTAAAGGTAATTATAAAGAAATGTAATTTGTTCAGAAAATTGTATAGAGTATTAGCCCATCTGAAATCATCTTGCTTATGCATATTACATTAGCTAATTCAATACTAAAGTGGCTTTCTGTCACCCTACCTAGTGAGATTGGGATTTCTATTTTCCATCTGTAAAGATATCCACCCAGTTGCCCCAAACTATCTTTCTTCTAGAAAGATGGTGAAGCTTTAGTCCTTATATTCAAGTCTGGGTGTGAAAGTAGTAAAATGACAACAACAAAAAAATCCAACGAAAAAGACTCCCAATTAACTACTTAATTGAGAACTGCAATTTTTGGGTAAGGTAGGGGATTTCAGTGTCAAAGCATGTCAGGATTCTTTTTGCATATACAGCGTACATCTGTTTCTATATACATGCCTGAATTAATGAATACCTACCTATCTATCTACATCTATCTGTCTATCTATGACCCAAAGAAAACAAGAGGTCAGACCAGTGTAACATGCTGTGTAAATGAACAGTGAGACCAACATGTGCAAGTGGGTATTTACTACTATTTAACAGCATTTTATGATAGTACCTTTTTGGAGTTTATGACCATTATCACTGTTATTATTGGTATAAAGAAACAATTATAAAGAAATTGACAATTGTGTTTCATTTTGACAGTCATGTTTCAGCATTTTCACATTGCTGAAGTTCACACTGCTGAAGTATCAAGAGATGAAAAGAGAATCCATTACAATCACTCAATGATATTCAGCAATTGTAACCTATAAAAAGTTATTACGTACCTATTGCCATCCCTGCCATCTGAATAACTGCTGGGAATTCAATGAGACTGGAGAATAACATAGGTTGGTTTTTCAGATCAAATGCCACGACACTATTTCTCACACTGGTTGGAATCTATTCTGACACAGTGAAGATGTGAAGTACACACTAACTGCTTCAGAAGATGTGAAGTACACACTAACTTACCAGTTTAGTTGTTGAAAAGAAATACAATGAGGCCCTGGAAGGTCACCAAACTAGTGGCAACTAAATGCATACCTCGAACAGCTGAGGAATAACACAATATATCACACAGCCAAGTGATGAGCTCAGTGATTAAGACACACTGAGTACAGGAATTCAGAGAAGGAAAAGAACAATGTAGGATGGAGTAGCTCATGCTGAGTCCATGCCAAATACAGAAAATGGGTCTTCCTTTCCCTTTCTTTTCTATCAAATGTTCACTTATTTATGCAGCATTTGCTGAGTTACCACACTTTAGAACCAATGGCAAACAAGCAGAAAGATTCCTAGAGTGTCTCCAGTCTATCTGAGGGGAGTAGTGCTGTCTGGAGGACCATTAAGCCAGTAATTACATGAAGAAATTATTATCACTGATATTATGTAAAAAGTGTTATATTTCTATAAAGAAATACATGCTGCTTTAAAATGTATATCATGTGTAATGCCATGTTCCTATAAACTGAACACAACAGTCAGAAGTCCTACCTTGATTTAACTCACTAGTGCAGGCCCGAGACCCGAGATCAGGGAGATAAAGGAATGCTAGGGTCCCTCTTCCTCTTATCTACCCTTCTCTGCCAACTCCTGCTCTTTACATCCTCTTCACACACCCCCTACATCCATACCCCCCACAAGCACACAGATCTTTTCAGTGATATATTTTCATATAAGAATATCTATTTTATAACTCATAAAGTGATGGGTAGCTAAAGCTTCAGAAGAAAGTAGAGAGACAGTTTGCCTACTGGTGTTAGCATTTGCTGTAGCTATTCCTGGCACTGGGCAACACATGTTTTTAATAAACTTGTGAAAACAGTGTAGATCTGGCTGTAAATATGTTTTGCTTGGTAATGCAGGCTGAATATAATGATTCGATTGACAGTTGTTGGGTTTTCTCCCCTAAAAAATCATCATATAATAGAAAGAGAAATAGTTTGAATGATGAGGCCCAAGACAGTCTCAAGATACCAATACTGTGTTGATAATCACTGTTTATGACAACAGTCAATTTACAGTAAAAACATGCTGTTTTCCTTGTTCACAGCATTACATGTTTTATTTATTCTCTCAGAAATATCCAGTTCCATGTGAAATAGCCTATATCTATAATTAGAACTAAGCCACACAGTCAGATGCCTGTCAATATTACAGCAAGCAACTTAAAAATACAGCAGACACTGAACTTACTGATACATGGCTTAGACAAATTACTCTTTAAATTGATATATTTACTTCAGTTTTTATTATCATCAATAAAATTCAATGGCCACATAAATATATGTGCATAATTGGTAACTATATATGTCAACAAAGCAACGAGCATTGGTATCTACTAAATGGACATAAGGTCATTTAAAAAATTTTAAACATTCTATTTAACAGAAACTGAGATTTTAAATTTTGCTTCCTACTGCTAACATAAACCCATTTAACAACATTTACTTGTCAAAATGTCTCCTCTTGGATAGCCTAAATAATTACCATAGAGTTCCCACTAAGAAGAGAGTAACATACAACATCAGCTGCCTAATAGTATTTCATGGGAAACTATCAGAGACCAATATTTCTTAGATTTGGATGTCTGAGCCAAATACTATAGTTAGTATATTGGGAAAAATATACACATACCATAGGTGAATATAATTAATTAAGCCATTTATTTAATAAAGTGATGGTAGGCACACAGTAAGTGCACCAGTGCAGGAGGAGGTGAAAAGGAAGAAATACATACAGCAAAATTCTGTCCCCTGGAAGCCCACAATTTAGAATATTTGTACCACCGATCTATATACCTTTTTGTCAAACTACCTAGATTTGAAATGAAGTCTTCATCAAAATTAATACAGAATAATTCTCAAGGCTCACCATTTCATTCACTGTTATGTTTTTGTTTCTCTGCTGGCAAAACTGAGAGTGCTTTTATTAACTACTTGCAGGAAATGCTGTATATGGTTAGAGCATGACAACTACCTTCAAGTTTTAGATGCATTATCAAAAGAAAAATGTGCTAGATATCCCCACAGAGCAGTAGTAGGAATAGTGAAGTGAGCTATAAGGACAGAGATCTTGGACCAGGAAAACGGAATTCTAATAATCAGAGCTGTCAGAGAATAGATGAGCTCCCTCAGTGGACGAAGACTTCCCAGCTGCCAAGGAAACAAGCACTGGTAGGACATCCACTTAGCAGGGACAGTCTAGACAGCATGAAGAGGGTCAGAGGGGTTTCTTTCACAATTCCATGGATTAAATGTTAACGATTATGATGACAGTAACGGTGATAGATTTATAAAGCATATAGCAATGTGGAATCGGAGAAAAAAGGGCAAATGAATTTTAAAAATCACTTTTCCTATATTCTTGTCTTAATGACAGTAACCAAGGCTTAATGATTTACTTTTTAGAAAAATATACCTTTCCTTGAGTGGATTTTAAAAAATTTTGTTAATAACCATGTTGGTGAAGTTGGTTCATTTTTTCTTTCAGTCAGCACATGCATGTGTACAACACACATTTACTGTCTTGTCTCTGTCTCTCTGTCTCTGTCTGTCTTGCTACATTGAGAAAGTTGGTCTCAAAATCGTGATCCTCCTGCCTCCAGCCTTCCAAGTGCAGGGAGTGCTGGTGTGGGTCATGAAGTCCAGTTGTTTGTTTCTTTCTTGTTAAAACAAATATGGAATGGAACAGAACAGAACAGAACAGACTAGACTGTATGTACATACACACATAGTTTATATGGTTTTCATTGTTCCAAAGGATACATGTTCTTTTGCACCTTTGTCTTTGTTTTACATTTAACAGTTTATCATGGTTACCTTTGTAACCAGTAATTAAGAACTTACATTATTTTTACCGCATAATATTTCACTGGCTGTATATAGCACAGTCTATACCAATAGACATTTAAATTGCTTATGAAATTTTACTTGAAAAATACTACAAAATACATCTTTTTATTTTCATCTTTATGCTAGTATTTCCTTAGGAAACAGAACTGTAAATAGGATTATAGAAGTATAGAGAATATGCATTTCAAATTGTTCAACTACTCACTAGTTGTATCAATATCCTAACAGCTCTGTATAAATATACCCATTTTCTTAAACTCTAAACATCAGACAATATCACTCTTGTTATTTTATTAATCTAAAAGTTATTCGTATATTGTTTACAGTTATAAATTTTTTATAGAAAAATATAGTTTATAGTGTGTATATATAAAATATACACACATGTATGTGTGTGTATAAACTCTGCATTTTCCTGATGTCTACCGCCTATAATAGTTACTATGTTCGAGTTACATTAACAGGACCATGAGACTTACAAATTACACTGTTTCTCCTCATGATGTAGTTAGTAAGATTTAAAAAAAATACCAGAATGAGGATTAAGAGCCTAAATTGGTAGTGCAAGCCTATCAGCCTGCTACTACTCGGGAGGCTGAGGCAGGAAGATTACAGGTGAGGCCAGCCTGGGCAATTTAGGGAGATGCTGTCTCAAAATAAAAAAGGGCAGGTAGTACAGCTCAGGGGGAGAGTATCTGCTCTAGCATTGTAAGGCTCTAGGTTTGATTTTAAGGCTTGCCCTGCCAAAGAGGTTAATGATACAAAGGGGAACAAACAATAGTAGAGACAGAAAATTCTCTCTAAGGAGGTAGAAGTGACTGAGCTAAAATGACCACTGATTTTGGAGAGCAGGAAGAATATGACAGACGTAGGAAGAATGGGCGGAACACCACAGGGCAGAGAGAAGACAAGGATCACCCAAGGGGGAGGCAGCAGCTACAGTACTCGCGCAAGGTCAGCTGGGCTGAAGCAGAAGAGGTACACTGGTGAAGTAGTTCCGAACTTTTTATTCTTCTTACACAGCCTGGATTTTTTTCAGAGCACCTACAATTACCCCAAATTAAAACTCTAGTTATGCCATATACAACCAATCTGTCTCCCAGCTTATCGTCTGTGTCCTCACCGTTTCAAAGGTGTCGGTGTGTCTTCTTCCCCGCTGAATCCCCTGAGTGGGGTGGAATCAGGACACAGCAGGCCCACAGGGAAGGGCCTGCTGCAGGGATCAGTGTCATGCTAAGGCCACTCCAACAGGAGCCGGAAATGGTAAGAAACTTGAATTTATATGAAAACTGGAAAATAACAAGATAAAGCTAGGACTGTGTGGTGATGGCACGCAACGGTGTTTATGGGGATTTACCCCAGTTTTGTTATGCAGGATGAACTGATCTGGTGGCAAAACCAGAAGGCCAGCAAGGCAATCACGGCAAAATTAGTGGGACCAAGAAAACAAAACAAATATATAGACAGAATACCCAAGAAAGAAGAAGAGAGGCTTGGTGACTAAGGATTAATAACATCATAAGTGAGTGCTTGATCAATGCTCATTTTGTGTTAACTATTGAACATACTTTTTTTAATCCCATGAGACAGGTATTATTTTTTTTCCCAAGATTTTAAAATGAGGACATGGAGACACAGAAAGGTACATAACTCATTCAAAGTCACAAAATTAGTAAGTAGTCCAATAGAATCATCCTGTTTTATGTCTGTAAAGCCTGCACACCTTTCCTCACCATAAAGGAATAAGCCTGTGTTAAGGGTTCATGGGGTGATCATGATCACACATTGATACTGCACATACATATTCATGTGCAATCTCTGGGATTCCAAGGAAAAATAAATGGATCAAGCATGTGTTAGGCCAGTGTTTTCATGACCAATTACTGGGTCATGAAATCAATTACTGAGTCATGATCAGCATTTAAAAAAAAATAGAAGCATAAAAAGGAAAAGAAAATATTAAAGGAATTGCCACAGTACTGTTTCGTAAAACTTTCACTTAGGTGTGTATGTGTGTATGTGCTGGAAAACTGCTAAATGTATTTCTTGCTATGGGTTTGAAAGTCATTGTGCCAGATCATCTACTGCCAATCTTATGTAGAAATAAGAATTTAGTTGATTATCTGTAGAGGGGCAGAGAATAACATGAAATCATAACAGAAACTCTTAGGCTTGGTTTCAAAAACGGCGTGAATGTTACACATGCACAAACTCTTGCTTGCTTTATTATCAACAACTGTCTCCTCGGCTGCTGTATTAATAAGCATGTTTTGCTGAAGGCTTAATAACAGTACCTTGCACCTGAATGAGGCATCAATGAGTTTATCAAGTGCTTCACACTACATTCTAATAGCACCTGGTGTCTGCCTCCTCAGTCTCAGCATCAAGAACCTGCAGTTCCCAAAAGCAGAGCTGGGTTGGGAAATCGGGGCTTCTGTCTCTAATGCCAGCATGCTCCTTTTAGTACCGCATGCCTGCCTCAGCCACGGGGCAAAGTCAGGACAGCAGGGTGTTCTCTCCTGGGCTTTACTCAGCCAGTGCCAGGCGGAGGATCCGCAGGCTTTGTGACTTCAGCATGTGCAGGAGTATTGAGGACACCCTATTTTGCATGGAGAAATTTAGAGGTACAAAACCATTTCAGGTGGAGCCATACCGCAAGTATTCCACCGAAAAACTGTTAAAGCAAAATTTCCTGGGCCAGACTCGGCTCCTTCGAAGAGATGGAGAAGGAAACATAATCTGAAGAGTCAGCACAGCAGAGGTTCACTGCTCATGCTAATAAATACTCCCATGAAAAGAAAACTATAAAGGGAATTCTATTTGCCCACTGATTCCCTTCCCAGAATGTGAGCCCTGGAAGGTGCCGTAAGGATCATTTAGCCCAGCCTTACACTTACAGAAGAGGTAGTAGAAGCCCAGAGAGGTTAAGTGGGTGAGCCAAAAGTCACACAGTTAATGAGTGGCAGAGCCCTGAAGGACAAAATTGTGCTAACATGCATGTTCTTAGATAAATCACAGCTTATTCAAGAAATGTTAAAGTGGTGTGGACTTAGAGTAAAAAAAGGAGTTGGCTGTGAGGGTTTAGCCTGGTGTTACCAGAAGGCTGATGCACTCAGGCAGTCTGACCAGGCTTGGACGGCTAGGCTGACACAGCCTTTGAACCCTACTAGCCCTGACTCCTGCCTGCAGGCCTGCTCTAAGCTCAAGAGTTCTGGGATCAGCACTCCTAGTCCCTGCAGGAGATGTCCCCAGACACAGGATGCCAGTCACCCTGGCGCTCGGAATGCAGTTCTCTTCCCTTTTCGGCTTCACTTCTACTGTAGCCAGATTCTTTCATTAGATCATAATGTTGACAGGTGTGGTATCTATTGATCAAACGGGGTGAAAATAATATGCATTTTAAGGATATTATTTTGTAATACATATCTGTCCCTGGAGGTTTTTGTTTAATGTTTTAAAATCCAAAATTGGCCCCTAAAATCTTGATAATGTATCTCACTTATGTTTGAGGCTCTGTAACTAAGAAACAACTTCTGAAAAGGAAGGAGATAAAAAATGAACTTTGGCTAGCCTAGTAGATGCCAAGTTCCAGTCCCCTGCACTGTGAAAACCTTCCAATCAGTTTGTAAATGAGGTAAGGGAAGACTCATGTACTTCTAAATATTTATTGTTGCTAAGTTTCATCACTGTTAATATCCAGGTAATGGATGACTTTTTGTCCTTTGAAGTCAAATACAATCACTTGAGTGGTGACAACTATTCACCTCCCTGAAGTGGAACACACATACACACACACACACACACACACACACACACACACACACACACAGAGAGAGAGAGAGAGAGAAACACAAGATTTACTCTCTAAAACTGACGATTCAAATGGAATTTTTGAAAAAAGGAATTAAAAGAGGAGGAAGGAAAAGATCATTAACTTTCCCATTTTATCGTGTGCTGGATATTTTACTCAGCAAAATGCACAGTTTTTTTGAGGCCCAGTTGTTCTTATCTTAGGATCTGTGAAGAGGTCAAGGCAAACATGCAGAGCAAAGCAGGAAAGGTGAAGCAGAAGGGATGTGGCACTCCCTCACCGGAGCTGGTCACAAGGGCAGGACCAGCACGAAAGAAATGGAAGCTGCTGCAGGTTGGGTAAGGGCACAGGAGCAGGCCACAGCAGCTACCCTACCTGGCCCTCGCCCTCAGCCCCAGAGCACATTCTGCGGACAGGGTCCACCTGAAAGGCACGCTCACTGCAGATCAGAGACACCGTGGATCACAGAAGAGACCAGAAATTCAGCCCTATCAGGTATAAACAAATGAAGTTCAACAAGTGGCAAAATGGAAAGAGGCATACATGTAATGGTTAGAACTGGACTTGAGACCCACGCCTTGTGGAATTAAATACAAGCGCCACCATTTATTATTAGCTCTCTGACCTTGGACAAATCACCTCATTTCTCCGTGCCTCAATTTAGCACCTGCTTCAAAGATTCCTTGTTAAGAGCAAATGAACTAATACACTTTAAGTCTGCAGGACAATTCTATTACTCAAGTGACTGAAAGAACAAGATGTGCAAGAGACAAAGTGTCAGTGGCTAATGAGACACAAGCACACAATCCTTGCCCTTGCCCTCATAGAACTTCCAGTTCCCTTCTTGCTAAAGAACAATATGAAAGGACACAAAGTGAAACAAAACCCAACAAACCCCGGACTCCTTGTTTCTCACATGACCCGGTCCCAGTTCTAAGAAGTGGCAACCTGACCTTGAACTGTGTGTGCCACTCCTTTCTGCTTTTACTTCCAATTTGAGTGACCTGGATTTCTTCTACCCAGAAAAAGCTCTATGTTGAGGTTAAAACTATAATTACAAGCAGGAAAAATTATTATGCTTATTTCTTCATTAATTCTTTTCACATTTCAAGACTTGGAAAAACGCAAGTTTCCAACGAAATGCTGGGAAGAAGTTACAACATGGAAAAACTATATATGGACCTGGTGTGAACAGCGAGTAGTATTTAGGAAGATTTTTTTGATCTTTTCTGACAACGAAGTAGACTGGTTAGTCCAAAGGAAGCAAGCAGGCTTTCAAAAGTCATTGTGAATCCCGCAATGTGAAGACTACACAGAAAAAAAGACGTTGACAAAATTAAAAAAGAAAAAAAAAAAAACTTTGGGTAAGTGCTCCCATATTCTCCGTAGAATTCTTCTCTTATCCTGTGCTACTCTGACACTTCATAGAGCTTGATCCTGCTCCCATCTCACTCTGTGCATTCTGCCTGGAGTTGTAAACTCACCTGTCAGTAAGGGCTAAATTGGTAACATAAACATATGAAGTGAGTTGGCTGCGTACTGCTAGGTTTAGGAATTGGCTATGTCCTCAAGAGTTCACGTTTTGTTGATTCTCTTTTAGTGGGACAGTTCTGAGTGGTGGAGTACACCTTAGTGGGAGGTCCTTATGTTACTGAGGGCTCTGCCCAGAAGGGATTAAGGTAGATCTCAGAGGACCCTCAGGAGCAAGGGCTGTTACAGAACCCCCCACCCGACCGCCCTATCCTGTTTCAAGACACGATCTCTCCTTTCCTCATGTGCTCCTGATGTTGTGAAGCCACCTGAGGTCAGGCTTTCTCCAGAGCCTGAACCAGTGCCCCCAAGGCCCAGGTCCTACCACTGAATCTTGGGGTTTCAACCTGTAAGCTGTGAGCTAAATGAAAATCTTTTCTTTATAAATTTAGCTTATACTGTGTATTTTCTTACAGTAACAACAACAAAAAAACCCACATTAATTCAGGTACTTTGACAAAAAGAAAAAAGAGTGCTCTACATATTGGTACTGCTCTGCTTTATCCTATCGTATTGTTGCTATCTTGGAATGTTGACCCAGTATCACTTGTTCCAGATTATTTTAGAAACTCAACAGATTTTAAAATGTTGGCTTATTTTTTTGTTGTTGTTGGCTTAATTTTTTTTTAAAAAAAGTTCAAATTAAATAAATGAGCTCTATACAGCTTGAAGAACATCAATTTCTAGGTTCTAATCTATATTGTGGCGAGTTTAAAGTATTTTTCTTTACCTCTGTAGGAGAAGGGGGGATGTTAGGCAGGGCTACAACGGGAGCCCCCCCCCCCATCAGAGAAGAGAAATAGGGCACATTATTAAAAGCAAAAACGGGTCGTAGCAGCTCCTGTGGTTAATGCTGCCAGTGAGGGTGGCAGTCTATGGCCACTTATAATTGACACTTCCAGTGAGAATGACAGCCTGTGGTCACATTTCCTCTCTACACTATACCTTTCAAAACTGCAATTACAGAAGTTAGAAAAAAAGAAAGCTTGACCCAGACCCTAGTGGAAAGTCCCCAGAGACCCTTCCCCGTGTTCCCTAGTAACGAACCAATTGACCAATCAAGTAGTGACACTCTCAGCTCAGAAAGTCAGGGTGGGCCCCTACTCAAGAGCTATAAAAGCTGTGTAATGGGCCTGTGCCTGACGGTGGCTCAATTTTGGGCACCCCTGCTTCTCTCACTGAGAGAAAGCAGCTTTGTACTTGCTTATGTTTTATTAAAAGTTACGTTTGCTTTGGTACTCTGGTCTCAATCTGACTCTCCTTCAACCTTCTGTATTGAAGCACGAGTCGGGCCCAGGTTAGGCACCACCTTGGTGCCCAGCACTCCCACCAGGGGTGGCGGGACCCCCGCCCCAGACCCCCAGGGGTCATGTCAACTCTAACACTATCCAGACTTCTAGACAATATATGAAGCTTCCATGAGGTGCATGTAGAGGCACTATAACTCCCCAATCCAAACTCTTGAGCTCAACAGTTTTCCACAGTTTTACTCATTGCTCCTAACTTCCTTGTTCTGTTGAAGACCACTATTTGTCACCTTGACCTGAGGTCCATCTTCTGTCCCCTGTCCCTCTCTGCTTTCTGGCCGTCCCAATCCAAGCAGGCACCAGGCCATGGAGAGTCCTCCCGTCCTTGTCTACATACCCTCATCTCCTCCAGTCCAGGTAATCAGCACCTCATTTCAACTACTAAAAGCTTCCTGATGGTTTTCACTAAGTCAGCTTCGTCAACTCTACCACAATTAAATACATAATAAGGAAAGCTGGCATTGTTTCTACTCTGCTCAAATGTCTTTGTTGGCTCCCAGCATCACACAGGGTAACAACACAGCAGCAGATTCTGGCCTCCAACTGCTCATCCTGCTCTGCCTGTTCATTCCAGCCATGTGACAAAGCCTTATAGAACTACTCCAGCTCCGCTGGATGTGCCCTTGTTTCTCAGTCCTGTTTTTGTAGTTCCTCTCCCCTTTCTTTTTTGACTAGCCCGGGTCTATATAGTCAACTGCTCCTCATCCTGTGAGCCTCAGCTCAAGCTGCCCGTCTTCTCCAGAAGATTTAGGCGCCCTTGTGAATCCAGTTGCATTCCAGGCAACTGCAGCCTAATCATCAGGATAGGGAGAAGATAACATCATTCATCTTTATATCAGAGCATTTAGTACACCATCTGGCACACTACGTTGGCTTCATAAATATTTATTAAATAAAGGAAGAGTGAGCTATGGGTTTTCAGAAGAAAGAATGCATAGTCGGGGAAAAGAAAGAAACGAGAGATTTGGATTTGAATGATCTGTGGTCTAGGATGCTGCCAAAATCTTCCATTAGGCTATCAATTAATCAAATGACACGTCACCCCTATTCACCCAGTAAACTCAGGACTATTCCAAGCTCATTGCTCTGACCAGATCACGCCCATTTCAATATCCTCATCTCTCCCTTTCTTACCCAGACTCATTCCCATTCACAGGACGTGCCATTCACATTTTCTTCTGGGAATGCTCTTTCCCTTATTCCTAGTTCTTGTCATTTAGGCATCAGCTATCACATCATCTTCTCAGAGAGACCTTCCCAGATCACCAGATCAGTCTAGCTACTACCTCAACCACCCTCACCTATCATTCTTTCCCATTACTCTATTTTCTTTCCTTTATAGCTCTTAACAGTATCTTAAGAGGTGTGAGAGTATCCAAAATTATTTCAACTCATTTTCAGTCTCCACCACAGGAGTATAAATTCTATTCATCATTCCGTACCTGTCCTGTTACTTTGATATGGGGTCTTGCTACGCAGCCCAGGCTGGCCTCCACCCTCCTGCCTTGGCCTCCAGAGTGCCATCACACACAGTTCTTCCTTCTTTTTCTTTCCCCAAAATATCCAAATATTCTCATCAGTACTAAAAAAGAATCCCATCAACTTTACTGATCTACAGCATCTATATTGGTTTCTTTCAAAAAAAGTTTTGAGAATGAGTATCTACAGCATATAAATACAGACTATGTAGGTAGAAGAATAATCTAATCCATGCATCTTTATCTAACAAAAGAATAAAACTACCATCAGATCCAGATAGCCTCATACTCCTGGCTTTCCCTACGACCAAAGTTCGTAATCTTGTGTAAGCAAGAGCTATTTTGCTAGCTTATAATTTTTACATCATTCTCAACCAAATATCTCTATATGGAGAAATTGTACGCCTGTTTTTTACAAAAAGAAAACTATTGAAAATTAAGCTTTCAAAAATACTGTGGGTTTGACTCCAAAATAACTGTTAATGTCCAAGCACATAAACAGAAACAAATTAACAATTACCATTTCACAGCTCTCAAAATGTTTATAAACATAAAGCTTATTTCTTTCTAAAAACATGAATATCAGGCATTTTTCATTTTAATAATGCTTTGAGATAACTAGGTAAATCAGTATTGAAAAATAACTTTACTGTATCATATCACATAATAAAGTAATGTTATTTTAGTGTACTGTTTTTTTAAAACCCTGAGCTTACAGTTCCTTAGTGTCCTTGTTAAGTATAAATATTTATAAGTTAAGTATTTGTATATTCTCGAAAAATTAGTACAAAATACTCTAAAATCATATAATTTCATCTTTATAGCTGGAAAGTTCAAAAAGCAAAATATTTATTTGGTACAGGGACTCTTCTAATTCATATCTTACGAATGATATGATTTTCATCAGTGTCTAGGAAGTTGAATGACTATATTTTCACTGTGATTCTTCTGGGTGATGCTACTTTGGGAACTAAAAAATTCCCTCCATTGTTGCATTTTCTTTGAATAGTTTTGCTAATTACTGGGCCTGATATATAAATAAATGCTCCGATTTGTGAAAGTATACAATTAAAACCCAAATATAAATTACTATTGAATCATTTGTTTAACTTTATTATAAGGTAATGAATAATGATGAACATAATAATAAAAAATTGATAAAGGAGAAAAATAATGAACATTCCTTCCCTTCTAACATTTGTTGAGTATCTATACCCCAGGTGCTAATATATTTAACTCATTATAAAGTTAACTGTATGAAGTAGGTACTGTTGAGACCACTATCAAGCACGAAGATGATTAGGAGGAAGTTGCCCTGGGCCACAGGAAGTCTGCCACTAGAACCCTGCTCATCAACACTACAATTAGTAAGAGTTACTGCATGGGAGTTAAAACAGAGCCTGTCCTGGCTAAGTTCTTAACGTGAGCAGTTACTACATTATCTCTATGCATAATCACCATTTCAGCATAAGAGTCACATCTTATTGAGAGTATCCTAAATTATAAATATAGATGAAAAATATATTTTATTCAGGGATTTCCAATTTGTCTCTAAAAATAAGGACTGCCTAAAAATTACAGTTGAAAGTAATAATTAGTTAACTTTTAATTTTTTTTAGTTTTGGGATGGGTAGAAACAATATCATTAATTTCCAAGAAGACCTGGAGTTAGAAGGAAGCCGACAAACTCTTTCATAGTTCTAGTCTTAATAGTACACTCTGTCCTTTCTATGAGGAATTAATTTATTCTGTGTGATTTAGAAACAACTGACTCCTTAAAGAATCAGTTGCTGAACTCTCCCCTTCAAAGGGAGGTGAGAAGGATATCTGGAAAGGTCATGCTAAATCAAACGGTACTCGCATAGCTCCAGGCCAGGACAATTGGTTCACAGAGACTGTTTTAGCCAAGTCCAGGCCATTCTGAGAAACAGGCACGAATATCAGGATGATGTTTTATCTTGTCTTGTCTTGTCTTGTCTTTTCTTTTTTTTCCCCTAAGATGTTCTGCTGTTTAGGATGTAAGACTGAAACAACTAAAAGCTTTATCCACTACATGGAAAAAGTCGTTCTGAGAGACAAGGAGAAAGAGAGCGCTCATGAAATAGCTTAAATTTCTCAATCCAGCTATCTAGGATCTAAGGATAACTCAAGATAGCTCAGATGTTTGTTCACATAAAATTTCCACTCCCTCTTTTTAAAACTTTGATTAAACTAGTTAAAATTGTGTTTCTGTCACTTGAAACTTTCCCCCCATCAAACATGCTTGCTTTCTTCCTAGTCTTTGTGTCTTTAAAATATTACATACTAAATGCCTGTATTAATTAAAAATCCACTTGATTTATCAAGAGAAACACAGATTGATAAAGTCTTTAAAATTTTATTCATGGAATTTTGATGCCTGTGATGAGTAAGGATATAATCTACTTAAAAATGTTTTTGAATATTAAAAAATATCTCAGTTTACATCAATTTTGCTTCAAAGAATCCTCAAAAATCTAAGAAACTTTGATTAGTAACTGCTGTTTTAGAGGCTAAGCAATAAAATAAAAAAAAAAAAAACTTGACAGTCCTTTAGTGGTTGAAACTATTTCTATACTTTTGCAAAACTTAAATTTATCATTCACTATCAACAAAATTTCTCAGTAAGAATATCACTGTGCCTTAGTAATCTGAATATAACATTCAAGTGCTATGAAAATTAACATCTAAGCCCTGAATTCAGGGTGTGCCTAATGAAAATCGGGCAGAGAAGCTAATGGGAAATTTAACACAGGCCAAATGTCATTATTTTTGTAAGAACTATTCCATAATTAAAACGTTTCTGCATCCTGGCCAATGACCTACAGTAATAATGCTTTGTTGACCTTATTATAAAAATAATTTTTCATTACTAATTCAGTAAAAGAGTCCCTTTTTCAGTCTTCAAGCATAAACAATGAGGAAAAATCAACACCTGATTCTTCATTGCAGCATAAGAGGTAATGCAAAAACACTGACTAGTTAAGGAAGAAAACCCCAGTTCCCAAACCACAGGGAACAAAGACAAGAACATTAAACCAGACACGTCATAGACAGAGGAATAACAGTAGTAGACGTAGCTGATTCTGGCAAAAGATAAAGGAGACACAGCAAAAGCACTGGATTTCATGCATACAGCACTTGTGTTCCGGAAAGTACAGGGTCTGTGGTCTCAACATTAAAAGGCAGACTGACGACAGACAATCCGGAGAGAAAGAACACTGCTTTCTGGTAATTATTGTGTCTTGTGTCTTAAACTTGTTCAGGAAATTGCTCGCTTGAATGATGCTAGAGTAGTATAACATAATGTGTTGTTCTCCTGGAGGTCCTTGTAGTGGAATTTCACCTGAGAGCTGGCCTGCTGTTTTTCTGATCCTCTCACTAGCTATCCATAGAACCTGGGTTTGAGTAGAATTCAAAGCATGATGTACTCTGGGAAGATGAACACATTCTCTTTATTTGGCAGCACAGAAGCAGAGATGCTTGAAGTAAAGGCCAAATACAAATGATAAGAACCAGTCTGACATGTGAAATATTATGTATATTGTGTATCTTGAGGGGCAAACAAGTCATATGTAAATTGGGGATGGGAACTTGGGGCTAAACCTCCAAAAACTTCTTTTCAAAATCCAAATATGTACAATGTTTATATTTCTATTATTTGTTTAAAATTTTTAAAAATTCAAATATGTCCCCCAAGGAAAAGACACATTAATCCTTTGACAATCATTTTCACAATCACATGCACTGATAAGAGTCCTTCAAAGAAAACAGGATCCTATGAATTTGGAGTACAAAAGGGGTTAATTTGGGGGTTGAAAAGGAGGGAAGAGGGGAGTATCCAGAGCGAGGGCCAACAACCCAAATGACTGACTTTGGGGCCAGGAAGATGACATAAATGTGTTGACCTAATGTAAGAACATATCAGAAAGGGGTGGGAGCTTATGTCACACCAAAAGGCATTCAAATTTAACATTTTTAACAAAACTTGGCTAGGCAAGTACAATTACTGTAGTGGTCCCCATTTTATGACCACTGCTTACATCGCTATTACAAAAGTCTATTCCACAGAACACTAATATCCCTGAAGCTATCAAACCAAATCAACAGAAAACAAATCAAAAGTGAGTGTTACTAGGAAATACATCTTGTGAAACATGAGGTGTATTGGATTCTCTTCATCCTCGCTGCAAGATTCACTCTCCACCTTTCTTGGGCCCACTCTGTGCCTTAGCAAGCTGACCCAAATAGACTGCATTAAAGCAGAACCTTGGCCTATGGTTCTGATTGGTTTCTGCCAACCCGAGACACAGGTAGGCGATTCCAAGGTAGTCATTTCACTGCCCTGTCCCTGACAGGTTACAATAGGCTGGTGGTGTCTTCCTACTCTGGGGCATAGCTGATAGATTCTCTAGTAACCGCTCTTTCTACTTGCCCTTTCAGACCTAGGAGTGGCAACACTGTTACTTGTACAGCACCAACCCACTTGCCCGTCTTAAATCTGGCCAATACTTTTGTAAAAAGTCTTCCTATTAAAGTTTTTCTCAAGTTACGAGTTTGAAGATGCTGTACATTTCTTGTAAGGACTCTGCTATATTGGGTTTAGAAAATAAAACAGGTTCCTTTTCTGCAAGATTTCTGAGTCCCTAAAGTGCAATGTGTATTGTGACTATCCAAGAGTGGGGCATAATATAATACTATGTATATTAGATACTGGTCCAGCAAGGAGAAACATATTAAGAGTATGGAGGGTTGAGGGGTCCCAGGAATCAGAGATAATTACCGCTTAAAAGATGGTGACAATGATAACAGGGAACAGAGAGGACAAATTTTCCAAATGCATAATTTCTCTAGCTTAGTTACCAGGTCAAGTTCTGGGAAGGGAACTGGTTAATGCTAATCTTGAGGTTAAAAGGATATCTGTATAATTTGGACTTTTGTAAGTCCCATTAAAAATTCTCTCTCTCTCTCTCTCAAGCATTTTATTCAAGATCTTTGATCCAGTAAAGCCAGGGGAAGTGTTTGGTACTTCCTTTCTGCCTTTTTACTGTGCTTTCTGGGCTATATATTAGGATATCATATTGCCCAATAAAATGTTCATATAAAAACTTTGCTTCAACTAGTGAAATGAACCTGAGAACAGAACTAGAAACATTGAGAATAATAAAATACATCTAAACTCTCTTCTACAAACCTTTAAAGTAATGACAGCAACAAAATATTAAGTGTAGACAATTTTTCAGCACTTTGAAATAGTGTCCCCTATTCTTCAAGTGCAATCTGCAAACACAGAATCTTCCTAGTATTTTCTGAAAGTATAATTTGGAGGGTTGTGATTGACTATCATTTACACACACACACACACACACACACACACCTGTTAGGATTCTTTTTTACAAAAGAATTTCAATCACTGCAAAATGCTTTCTCTATGTTAAAGCACATATGAAATTCAACATGTCGGCTTTTTTTTTTTTTTTCTCCTCCCTTGGTGGTGCTGGGGATCAAACCCAGGCAGGGAAGTGCATACTAAGCAAGCATTCTGTCACTGACTTACCCCTCTACTCTTGAATTTAACTCTAAATCTTTCCCTAAAAATCTGTCTTTGCTCTAGTCTTTCCCATTCTTCAAGTTGCTCACATCAAGATTTTGGTATCCTCTTTGATACCTACTTGGTCTCATATCTCTCAATCAATTCATCAGCAACTTGGTCTGCTCTACTTTCAAAACAGATCCTGAATTTAGCCACCACTCATGAACTCTATTGTTACCACCCTGGACAGGTGGTTTTACAGTCCTCATTTTTATTAAAGTCTCATAATAACTTAATGAAGAAGGTCCTTTTAATCTCAATTTAATAGTTAAGAAAATTGAGGCTTCAGAGAGATACGATAAACTGCCAAAATGATACACTTGGAAACAAAACTGGGATTTGAAACCACCCTGGAAAATTCCCAAACTTTTGTTCTTTCTTATATACCAGGATAAAATTAAAGGTTTTCAAAACTGACTTTTGGGAATTAATATATAACTGTTTCTAAGAAAGTATCAACCCTCTTTTGATTTAGAAAAATCAAAAGGTTTAATTGGTTTGTTCTTCCTAAACGTTATAATAAGATATGTAAATAAATACATATAAAATTCAGAGAGACACGTCATTCATTATAAATTTAGGGATATCATACCTCCTAAAAGAAACACTATTAAGAGTTGTCTGGAGGTGACTACTAGAGAAAGGATTATTTATCCCATAACATTCTAAATAGCCAGGAGCCAGGCAGAGAAGCAGCTGGGTGCATGGATGCATTAGGGAGCTGAATCCAGGGTACCACCAGGGAAGGAAGTGGCAGCTGGGAGTAGGGAGGGTTTCACCATCCAACATTTAAAATGATCCAAACAGGAAAATGCCAGCTGGAAGAAGGGGGTACTAGGCATCCAGTAACCTTCTGGTAAAACCAATTTTCTGTCTGGTGCAACAGAAAGCACATGCCACACGTTAAGCATCCCACGTGTTGAAGGGGGAAATGTGCATTTTTTTCCAACAATTTTCTCATTCAGGCTGTGAGCACCACCCCCAAAGGGAAGGTACCAGGAGGATGACCTGTTATTAAGCCAGCGCATTTTGGCCTGTGTCAACTCCAAGATGGTTCTTCTGGGTACCAAAATAATATACTAAAGAGACCTTTAAACATTTTATATGTTCCCTAATTTAAACTGGGAATATGCTGGTCCCTTAAGGTGATTCTCTTTTTAAAGGATATATCATTAAAAGGGTTATATGAGTTGATTCCATTAACACACACGCACAGAATGAGACGTACCCTTCAAGCATATATGACAGGCATCCGAAGATTTGTGGGCTTAAACCCTCAGTTTATCAGCTCTGGGGGCCTAATTTTGCAATCAGCTAAACCTACAGTACATTTTCATCAAGTGCTGCAAATCAGCAAAATATTAAATGAATCTTGAAAAAAATGATTATGAATCCACAGTTCTGTTTGACTGTATAATTCTATTTAAGATTAAAATTACTATCATAAAAAGGCCACTTTCTGAATGTAATTCCACAAAAACATCATCACAAAAGCTTTTACTGCTATTTATGTCAGAATGTATTTTAAACAGTTCTAATCATTTACCTTTGTGGACACTTAATTAAAATTACAAAACCAATTTTAATCTGTAGTCCAATTAATATGCAAATATATGCAAATGTGGTAAATCAAGGTGGTGATTAAGTTAAGGACACTCTATTTCATGTCTGCTTTAAGTGTGAAAACAAACAATCTTTTTTGTAATTGTACTGATGGATTGTGATGTTTATAGGGTTAGTATGGGGTACAAATGTTTATGCATCAACATTATGCCAAAACAAAGATTTTATACTCTGGAGTGATTTAGCATCCAGCATACACTCAGATGCAACAAAGTCATTTTGCAGTCATCTTGTGAATTAGAATAAGGTCAAAGCAAAGTTAAATTTCTATGTCATCCATTTGTATGGCTATTTAAAATTCAACAATCACTTTCTGATGTGTTAGGTAAGAGCCAAGAAGTCTCAAGAATAGCATATTATCGCCCTTTATCACTTAGTGTTCCTAATATACTGGTTTATCTTTGATACTATTACAGCAATCGTTCTCTCATTAAGGTACAGAGATATTCAGCCTTTTTAACCCTTCTTTTCCACAAGTTTTAAATATGGAAAGTACAGCTAAAATCCAAGTGACCATCATAGTTTAACTACAGAAATGTACAACAC
>PVJO010021974.1:0-28993 GCA_004026905.1 Hystrix cristata | reverse complement strand
ACACTGTCAAGAGAATGAAAAGACAAGCTACAAAATGAGAGAAACCATTTTCAAAACACTCAACTGATAAAGGTCTGGAATTCAAAACGCAGAAAGAACTCAACAATTAGAAAATAACAAACACAATTTAACTGGGCAAAAGACCGAACAGATACTTCACCAAGAAGGTACACTGATTGCAAGTAAGCATATGAAGAAACTCGACAGCTGATGAGGGCTGGATTGTACACCCCAAAACTCATATGAAGTCCTCACTTCTAGTACCTCGGAATGTGACTGTACTTGCAGACACGGATTTAAAGGGGTAATTAGGGTAAAAGGAGGTAGGGGGGCTCTAACTCAATAGACAGGTACCTTTAACAGAAGAGGAGACTAAGATTCTGATGCACAATGGAAAAGACAGTTTGGAGGCCTCAGAATAAGACAACTATAGACAAGCCAAGGCAGTCCTAGCAAACCTACACATCACAGCACCTTATCAGGGAATTTCAAATTAAAGCAACATGTCTTCTAGAATGGTAAAAACCCCTAGGTCATAAAAGTGAGCTTCAGCAAATATTAAGGACTGGCATTATACAAATAACTTTCACAGGTAGTTATCTGTATGGAAAAGAAAGCTAAATTAGATCCTTATCACACACAAAAAACAATGCCAGGTAAATTGACAAATGTGAAAAACAAAAATATAAAACTTTTAAAGAGCAGTATAAGAAGATATATTTGTGATTTCTGTCTTAGGGAAAGATTTCCTAAAAATATAAGCCAATAAAAGGAAAAAAACAGAAACAAAGTTTTTGTAAATAATGAAGGGAAGAGGGCTTGAAGGGAGGAGAGGGGATTGGGGAAAAAAGAAGAATCAAAGTATATTATGTACAAGCACAAATTCCCTATGATGAATGTGAATGTGAGATAGATAGAGATATATAGATATAGATATACACATATATATATAAGTGTACCAATAAAATTAATTTTAAAAATACATGTCATAAAATGATTTGCTCTTTTTACTACATAAAACTTAAAAAGACTACTGCTCATCAAAGGACACCAAAAAGAAAAGACAAGACATTCACTGGGCAAGATATATGCAACACAAAAGGCTCACAGAATACTAGTATCCAAAATATACAAAGAAACCTACAAATTAACAAGCTACAAAACAAACATCCAAAAGAAAAATGGGCAAGAGACTTGAACATGTACTTCAAGGAAGTGTATATGGCCTACAGACCAAAAACAGACCCAGCCTAATTTGTAATTTGGAAAATACAAACCAAAGCCACAATGAGATACTGAAACCCATCAGACTACTCAGGGGGCTGAGGCAGAAGGACCATGAGTTTGAGACTAGCCTGAGCAACACAGTAAGATCATTCATTCATTCATTCATTCATTCATCAATTAAAATAAAATATAAACCCATCAGATTGGCAAAGATTTCTAGGCCAAGCAACCAAGCAAGATGATGCTGGTAAGCTGAGGGAGACAGGCTGCATCAACAGCTGCTGGGAGTGTGTACTGTGAATAGCTGGCACTGCCTAGGAAGGGTGAGGATATGGCTACCCATGCCCAGAAACACTAGAAAAACTGTTTCGTGTGCACACAACAATATAGCCTACAACAGTGAAAAACAGGATACAACCCAAAAAAACATCAACTACAGAACACATCATATATTTCAATGGAATGCTAAATGACAAAATAGTGAATGGTCAAAACTAAACATTATTTATTGATATATCTACCTACGTGATAAAATATAAAGAATACCAAGGGAATGACTCATGTAAAACCCACGATTCATAACCTCAGGATGGAACACGTGAACAGGGAGGCAGACAAGACATGGTGGGTACTCAGGGTTTCTACAACACAAGGAATCATCTTCTTCAACTGCAGCTGGGTATAAGATGTTTGCTCTGTGATTACATAAACTATGTGAATACATTTCAGATAGATAGATAGACATGTGTCACAATAACACTTTTCAATGAATGAAACTGAAGGAGTTTTATTAGGAGCATAAGTGCCATCTTACCAGGATAAGAATGATTCTGCTTGTTTGAAGAAATTTCTGAAAGGGTATCCAGGGAATCTGTTAGTCTGTGAATAAAACAAAGCAAACCTCATTAGAAGTAACTGGTGTTCAGGCTTAAGACTGCCTCTTAACTGAGGCTTCCACACCAGTTTTTATTTCATTTCTTTAACAAACATTTATCGAGCATCCTTACGAGCCAGGAGTAAGCTTTAATCGAGCACGGGAGACAGGCAATAACCAATGAACAGGTACAGTGATACACAAAAAGTCAACTTAAAACAACTTCATTTAGGGGTAGGGGATTTAGCTCAAGTGGTAGAGTGCTTGCTTAGCAAGCACAAATCCCTGAGTTCAGTCTCCAGTACCCCACTCTCCCAAAAAAAACTTGATTTAGCTCAGTGGTTAGAGTGCTTGCCTCACAAGCACAAGGCCCTGAGTTCAATCCCAGCACCAAATAAATAAATAAACAAAACAAGGACCTGATTTTATTTTTTATTTTTTTGGAACTTTATGAAATTAAGTATATTTTACACTAAATGTACCAAATGTGAAATGAAAACTGTGAAAATCTCACTAATTCTTAAACTGAAAATTACAGGTTATTAGTCTGAGTCTGTATAAGTCTAATTTTTCTGATAAAACTATATCTAAAACAATTCAAAGTCCTTTATATTTGACTCTAAGTACAATCGTAAAGGTCACCTTCCAATGGGTGTCTCTCCATTTTTTTGATATTCAAATCATTGCTTTAAAAAAGCCAATCCTGATAGCCTCATTTCCTTTCAACTGTTTACTGACCTAAATCTGCAAGGCCTTCATTTGTCAATCACTTCCTCCAACATACTTTATTTCTATCAAGAAATCCTGCAACTCTTGCAGTATTTGCAGTTTCATTTCAAAATTCATATGCATTATTTTTACATATCTGCAATATACCACAATCAACAAGGGACTGATGGACACAAAGAATATGAGCTGATGAATAGGACAGATACCTGAAGTGACAGTTGAGAGGAACTTAATGCTAGAGGTAATCAGTTCACTAGAAATACGTGCCTAATGGTGAGAACTAAGAAAATGAATACTGCACTACACTGAAGACCACATGGGGGTGGGAGGTGAGGCAGGGACAGGGAAAGGGAGAGCAAGACGGAGAACAAGAGGGAGGGACCAGATCTGATCTACTCAGTTAAGTTTTCTTAGAGTTTCTCTAAAGAAATACTGACTGATTTATATGTTATCTTCAAAGAAGGTATTAACTAAATGAAAGCGGGTAATGGTAAGTCTAGAATGTCACCCAAACAGAGGAACAAATATGTGCAAAGATTATGGCATAAGAGGCACTCTATGAAAATGGAAAGGGGGACAATAAAAGGCCAGCTACAATTCTGAGCAGGAGAAAATACAAGGTGAGAGAGACTGTAATTGGCTATAATTTTATTAAGGCTGTCTTTAAGCAGTCCCCAGTTTAAACTCCTTCCATCTTGCAGATCAGCAGGGTCTTTAAAAATCTCAGAACTGGTTTGGATTACAAACTCCTCAAAATCAGAGACCATGTCTGTTTTATTTGCTTATAGAATGCCTAGCACAGCACAAAGTGCTAAAAGACACTTAATAGTATTTGATGATGATGAATGAGACAATCAGAAGACAACAGGAAGACAGCTGGATTGAGACTGCAGTTCATTTAGAGAGCCATGTTTCTTTTAAGAGGAGGGGGCTGCTTTCAAATGCACCACCTTAAAGAAGACCAAACAGAAGGCAAACAAAACACAAAGTGAAAATGTGTGCCCCATAAACAAAGCAAGGAGAAAATATAAAACCATAAGAAAGAAGGTGGCTTCACAAAATAAAAGAGGAAAAAAGCCTGTTCCAGAACAGAAAGCACTCAACTGGGACTCGGATCTGATCAATATTTACTATGCCTAAAATACGCCAAACTGTGTACTCTGCACAATCAAACACAGAACAAATCCCAGTCAGTGCTCATAACCAGGAGGAAACACTTGCAGGAGCCTACAGCAGTGTGCTGAAGATGCACCCGGGTACCAGCTGCACACAGAACCTGACTGGTGACTCCGCAGAACAGAACTCCAGAGGCCATCACTGACAGGACACCACTCCTGAGGAGAGTCACGGGAGCCCCTTTACGCCTTACAGGATTATGGTGAAAAGCACACATCCCACCTCTTTACCTCTCTGGGCCTTACCTTCCTCATCTGCAAAACAGGGATAATTACGGTGCCTGAGGGTTGTGGAGGCTTGTGGAGAAGTAAACCACTAATACACAGATGACCCTGGAAACAGTGCCCAGCACACAGAAGTGCTATTCATCACCTAGCATCACGTGCTATTCATAAGCTAGCATCGCCTTTCTATCATTTAAAAAATAAAAATGAACAAAGTGATTAAAAGCATGAGCTTAGGGGGAAAAAAAAGCATGAGCTTAGAGAAAACAACAATAAAATAACAAATTTGGGCTTAGTCCTGGCTCCTCCATTAACCAGCCATATGACATTAGCTGAGCTACTTTATCTCTTCAAACTTGTTTTTCACCTGCAAAATGGGAATGATCATAATAGCCCATGGCTCTCTGGGCCTGGGGGAGTAATGAGACAGGCAGCTAAAGTCAGAGTGCAGAGCCTACCACTTAGTAAATGCCCGGTAAACACTTATAATAGTTACGGTTACTTTCCAGCTAACCTGACCAAATGAAATGACATTTAAGTGAATGCACAAAGTACTACATACAGAATGAATGCTATGAAGAAGAAAATAATGATACCAAATATATCTTAAAAGAAGGAAATTAATACATAAAGTGTATGTAGTTAGTCAATAAGAAAAATAATCTGAGGAAGAAAATACATATTAAAAAAAAAACACCTTAATTGCCTGGACAGACAGACACAATCTTTCGATAGGAAACCTGATGCGACTCCCAGACCATGACTACAGTTCTAGTCTCATGAACGCAATTATACCACATATGTTGTTTCTTACTTGAAGATTAGTATCCCATTTTCTAGCCACTGAAAAGTATAACATGCTGCTTCTTCCAGCATGTAAGAAAAGGCACTTTACATTTCACCTGGATTTTCATGAGGGCTTGTTTCTGCTCAACTTGTTTTTTTAAAACCAGAGTAAGGTGATATATAAGTGTAGTATCTTACAAAGAAACACCGAAGAGGTTTATTATATATAAATCCTTGAAACTTCACTTCCCCCAAAGATCTACTGCCTATCTATTTTTGAAAACTAAAGAAATCTGAGGAAAAAGCCATTTTGGTTCCATTAGGTTTGCAGGAGAATGAATGGGTGCTTGCTGGCAGGAAATTTAATGTAGTTAGGATGTGACTGAAGCAATCAGAGAGCATTTTTACTTTTGTTTGTATGACAGATTAAGCTTGCTGCTTTCACTGTTCTTAGCTGCAAACACCACTTCTAATAGCCTACACATACTCACAGGGTTTGCAAATGAGGAAGAAAGGGGGTTTTTAAAATTGCAAATCCTCAGTAAGGCAAATTTAGTTTTCCATGAGCCTTCTCTTTGGGGAAGGTGGTTAGTTAACCCTTGAAAGAAGACATAAGTGTCATACAGGTAAAATTAGAATCTCTCTGTGCACTGCAAATTATAAAAAGTTCATGTAAATAAACATAAATTCCATTTTTCTCACCTTTGCACCCTGGATGGGGGAGCAAATATTCCGTATCTTGGAGAACAACTAAAATACTGCACACCTCCAACTGAACCATCATTCTTGCCATGGGGTTTTTCAAGCTCTATACCATACCAATATCCTGGAACATAAATGTTGAATTTTAAAAGCATCAGCACTTTATTCAAAATCGTCATGCTGTTATATGAACCCAGAGTCTAGATGGTTTAACATTTTCACAAATGACCATAATGATGGAAGATCATCATATTCGTTAGTCTTTCAAATGATAAAATTATAAGATAAAACTTGAAAATTTGAAAAGTGGAAAAAACATTTTACCAGCATTATTGCAAAGCAGTACATTAAGGAAGGAAAATAAATGCACAAACACAAATTTGCAAAGGATTAGCTATTACACAAGTAGAATACTACCAAAGTACATCTTAAAACTATAATGAAAAAGAAACTGTCCTTGACTTTCTAATATAGTGTTTCAATGAGAGAAGTGTAATATAATATTGAGATGTATAAATCATAAAATGAACATGCAATCTTTTCATTTCACTCTCTCAATATTACAACACCAGAAACAGTTCTTAAATAAAGGACAAAGGTAATATGGACAATATCACTAGACATCTGCTTTCTTTTTTTCCCCATTAAATCAAGATGGAAAGAAAAAATCATTTTTAATTTAAATGAAAAGATTTAGGTTAGCTAATAGGAAGAATTTTCTAGACTTTTAGTAATTAAAGATCTCCCTCTGAGGAAAGTAATAGGATATCCTCTTCTACAGAGCTTAAAATTGAAGGAGAAATGTTACTTTTACTGTGTTTCCACCAAAATAAGGTAAATGGACATATTCCTAGTACATCCTCATTAATCTCAATCACTACATGGAAGATCTAAGGAAGTCATGAATTACAGATTATATAAACCACCTCAATTCACTGGCTTGCAATTAGAAAACGGTATTAATGAAATAAGAATGTGTTGTAATATAATTCTCTGTGGCTCTCACATTTCTGAAGGCCTTAAAGCCAGAAGCACTGACTGCCGTGATTCCCAACCATCTTTCCCTGCATGTCTGCATAGAGGACGCCCTTAGACAACAGGGATAGAGTCTTTCTCCAGAGCAAAAGGCAGGCACACCATCAAAAGGTTCAGATTCCCAAAGCTCAGGATTCCTCTTCTGGACCAGGACCTGCTGGGTGTGCAGGCAATACCTGGCCCTGTCTGCCCCGCCCTGTGGAGCTCAGAGAACAGGGCAAGAAAACACTAACACTCAGGCTATAGGTGTTATTGTTAGTCCTAAGGTCCTTTGTCTCTGAGTAGGACTCTTACAACTTCCACCAACATCTGTGAAACGATAGCAGGCTAATTTGCTAGCTGCAAACAGGATAAAATCTCAGATCCTGCAAAGTTATTCAGAGCATGCTGCACTACAAAGTTGTTATAGTTTTTTTCTTTTAATCAAGGTTCTAAGTAACTTTTCCTAAAATGCTGCAATGCCACCATGTGTTAAAATAGCATATTGCTATTTAAAACAAACAAACATAGTTTAATTCAACTGGCTGTTATTTCAAATTATAGTCTTTGAAAATAACGAAAGAAAGTAGTCTTTACTTTTGGAAATATACATTAAGTATAAAATGGGATTAATATGTAAACACAAAAACATACATTTTTAAGGTCCCAGGTACACAAAAGCCATATTTTCTTTTGTTGTTCTCGTCAAGCCACCCCACAAAAGCTCCACAAGTTACCTCATTACCTGCTCATTTTAAGGATTATCCTTGGAAAAAATACTAATCCTAAAATGTTTTCACTAACATTTAGCACGTCTGGCAATCAGCATAAACTTGAGAAGTAAAAACTAATTTTAAATTAGACAAATGAAAACATAATTGGAAAGAGAAATTTGTGGACACCAGTTAATCTGAATACAAACAATCTAAGTTTGTACAATGCTTTCCCATTTTCTGTGCCATTACTATCATCCACAAGAACTGTTAATCATGAATTCTTTATGATTAAACTTTGACTGTAAAATTTTAAATCTTTTATATTCTAAAGAACCAAACTGAGCAAAGAATATTCAGACAAATTACCTGGAGCAAAATTTGTTGTCCCAAAAAACTTAATGGTACCAACTCTCTGGCCTACCACCAACACTCTATCTCCAAGGTGGAGCTCTCCTCCATTACGGGGGTTATTTGCTATAGATGTTGCTGAGGAATTTAAACCTGTTTAGGTGGTGGGTAGGAGACAGGGAAAGAAAAGAAAATAAAGGGGAAAAACTTAAAAAGCACATTAGTCAAAAATAATCATCTTGATTTCTAGTCTAGCTAGTCAGAAGTTTTGATACTGGAAGCCTTTCATTATAAGCCATCCACAGTGTGTTTCTTAAGTGGAAGTCAAGGCACTGAAAGGCAATGTGAAGGGCTTCCTGGGAAAATTACTGCCATGGGAAATTCACACAACCTGATTCCTGCTAGAGAACCCACTCTTCTTCTGTCAAAAGAAGGGTCAGCATACATTGCATGTGGAAAAACTAGATAGTAAATATTTTAGGCTTTGTAACCCAAAATGTCTCTGTCACAATGACTAAACTCTGCCGTTGAAGCAGGAGAGCAGATAAAGCCCGTATGAGAAAGAGCGCACATAAACCAGGTGGTATATTAGATTTGCCAAGTGGGATGCAGGATGCCAATTCCTGGACTACTAAAACGCTACAATTATTGAGGTTCACGGGGACTCGGTGTAAACAATACACACAGGAATGTGACTTGAAGGTAAAACTGTTGAGCATCTCCAATCTGAAAATACGTAATGTTCAAAATCTGAAACTTCTGGAGCACCAGGGTTCAAATTAATATTCAAATTAGAGTACCAGTGTTGAAAAGCTGTCCAATTCTGAAGCATTCAGATTTTCAGGTTAGAGATGTTCAATCAGTGAAGCCAATGCAAATACTCCAAAATCTCCCCCAAAACCCAAAATCTGAAACACTTCTGGTCCCAAACACTTTGGGTGTTATTCAACCTATAACTAGCCCCAATTAAACCATACTGATTTCCTATTTAAGAACAAAACCACTCACTCTCAACTTGATTCAAAACTATAGCCTAAAATGCACACTATTAAACCTCAGAAATCCTAGAGAAGTATTAGTATTTCTGCAGTAACTATCCTTGTCTTCGCTATTCAGTCTATATAACCCTCAAAATTATAAAAAGAAAAAAGGCTAAGTATATAAGCATACTAAAACTACTTCAAATACGAGAGTTGGAAGAGAAGAGAACGGTCACTGGGCCTTGTCCCATAAACCCATAATCAGAGACTTAAGAGCTACCATCTGGGAAAATAAGACACCCCTAGGTGAGGGCTGAGACGGATGATATGTCACACTGTGCGAGGAGGGAAACTAAAAATGCAGCAAGAAATGAAAGAGTGTAAGCCCATGGAGGGGAGTCTGGACAAACTGCTGTACTAAAAAGTCCTGGTCCCTCTTACATAAATTATATTCTATAGCACTTCGCAGCTTGTAACATTCCTGTGTAAAAATCATAGTGATAAATAAGACACAAACTCAGGATTAACTGAGCCACAGTGTTCACAGCTCACAGGTGGCTCAGTCAATGTAACACCCAGACTCTGTGATGAGAATCCTCAGGTCTGTCTCAAGTCCTGCAGACCCTGGCCCAGGATGGCAAGCCCAGCAATGCAATTCAGTGAGGCCAAGGCCCAGAACACATACTTCTTCCTGAGTCTCCCACTCTAACCCTTTCTTTCTGCTCCCCTCTCTGATTCTTTACCCTGTCTTTCAATTATCACCCACTCTTGCAGTTCACATCCACCTCAAACACAAAAGTCTATTACAGGAAAAGTGTAACATCTGTTCATTCTTGACAAGTGTCTTAAGGAAATGTCTCTGGGGTTCCACACAGGGATTTTCTCTCACACACCTTCCTTCCTCCACCCACCCCTCCCTCCGAAAAGTCTTTCTCACTGGTAACTATCTTTGTCTTCACTATTCAGTCTATATAACCTTCAAATTTATAAAAAGAAAAAAGACTAAGTATATAAGCACACTAAAACTACTTCTTATAGAAGTTCTTTTTTTTTAAAAAAAAAAGGTCTTCCATGCCCACATACATATTTTTATTTATTTTTTTCCCACATACATATTTTTAAGTCAACTAAATGTCCCAAGCCCAAGTCCCAAATGATGGGGGCCTTTACATGTAAATAAAATAAGGTGAACAGGGCAGCTGTGTCATTGCACCTTCTTGCCTTTGTGCTTTACAGCATTAAGAATGGGCGGGGTGGGGGGAGCTATTCAGAGAGCAATTATTCCAGGTAAACAATTCCAGGAAAAATTTCCAGTTTCCCTGCTTTTTGGGTTCCAAATCACTTTGTTGTGATTTGCATCTAAAGCCTCGTGTGGTCATAGGTGGGGCTTTTCAGAGGTGGCTGGCTCTAGAGTGTGTGATTACTAAGTAGTCCGCTGATTGGTTTGGCATAGTTCTGCTGGGATCAAGGATGTGATGCTAGGATGAAGGGTGCAAGGATTAAGGGTGGAAGTGCTACCCACCCTAAGGGCGAGTAGCCTGGATAAAATACAAGGGACACAAAAAGGCTTGTTGATCCCTTGCTTGCTTTGCTACCTTCTGCCCACCATGAACTGTTTCTCCTCTGTGATGTCCCTCTGCCATGCCAGCCTGCCTTGAAGCCAGCTGACTGTAGACTGAAACCTCTACAAACTGTGAGCTAAATGAACCTTTCCTCCTGTAACTCTGTCTGTCAGGTATTTGGTCTCATCAACAAGAAAAGTAAGTAAAACTTTTAGATTTATTATATCAATATTACTACTTGCAAGTTTAGAGGTTTTTTTCCTCCTCCATCAATAATGCATTTTAAAGAGAAAAGAATTACGTGGTGAACATTTTCTATAATGAATCACTGGCTCAATACAAGTATCAGAGGTATTACAAAAAGAATCTGGTAATTATCAGTGGGGGTCATTGTGAACGATTTATGCCAAAATGGCCTCATTTCCTTTCTAGACAAGTTTACCATTTAAGTAAATAAATCGCCATAGACACAATTTATGCTGATTTCAACAAGTGTGACAAAGTATCTTGTATCTCCTCACAGACAGGTGAAGAAGAATGGACTGAGCAAGATAATGCAGGATCCATGGCCACTTGAAAAGCCACATGAGAACAGGCTGTCACCATCATCCTGGAAGGGGACCCTCTGGCCCTCTCTGACAGAGTTTTAAACAATGACTTGAATAAAAACACAGAAAATGTGTTTTTTAATGCGAAGATGACATAAAGACATGTGAAAAAATTAACACAAAAAAACTCACATGGGGGGGCTGGGGATTTAGCTCAGTGATTAGAGTGCTTGCCTTGCAAGCACAAGGGCCTGAGTTCGATCCCCGGCACCACAAAAAAAAAAAAAAAAAAAAAAAAAAAACCTCACATGGGATGAAACCACTAAGAATAAATTAAGGAAAAACAAATGCAATATGCTCTACCCAACAACACAACAAAGAGACCTGGCATATGTCCAGGGGTGGCAGGGAAGGTTAACACTGCAAGTGCTACAATCTGACTGATATAAAGGGTTCCTTCTACACACTTAAAAAGATCAAATCTACTTACAAACAAACCAAGATAAAAAACATCAAGAAAGCCTGGTTGAAAAGGCCATAGATACCAGCACTGGCTCTGGATGACAGAGAAGGACTTTTGCTCATGGTCTTCTTGCTATTGCTGCTTGCGTTCGGTTTCTTAGAGTATCTCTGTTTGTGTTCCAAAGAAGATGTAGAGGAGGAGCTGCTGATGGATCCATGCAGGGTGACTAAAACGGGGAGTACAATATACTACATTACAGTGTGGAAAATAAGAAATGGGCCAATAAGATGATTTTCCAGGCAAAGCCGTCTGAAACACTCCATTTGGCTTCCTCAACTGTGGATTATCTAGTCTCAAGTTAGATCCCTGGTTTCATCCAAATAAGCAGTACTTTCTAAGGATTCACATTGTAAGATCACAATCTTAAATACAGAGTATCAGTACATCACTTAATATTAACTGACTAAAAATATATTAACTGACTAACCACCATTCCTTACCTCTCACCTTAATACAGACCCATCTTATTTATACAAAAAATGCCATTAATATGTTTTAAGGTGACAAGAGCTTCATATTACAATGTTTTGAGTTGGGGCTTGGGATTTAGCTCCATGGTAGAGCACTTGCTTAGTAAGTGCAAGGCCCTGAGTTCAATCCCCAGGCCACGCCCTAAAAAAATGCTTTGAGTTAAGTATGAAGGCAAGTAAGAATATTCATGCTCTAGTCACCTAATGATTTGATGCTGAGGCAGCTTAAACATTTTTATCAAGCCATCTGTACTACGAAATTTCCTTTCATTCCCTCTAGTAATCTACTCCAAGTACTATAGTTCGCTATGTGTACATAACAGAATACAGAATTTTTTAAAAGTATATACTTTATTATATATACTTTACATAATAAAGTTTCTTAGGAGATTTTCAAGGGTAATTTTTACTGACTTTTCCTTTGTCAATTTTAAAACTTACTGCCATAAAACTTAAAGCTGTTTTCCCACTATATTGAAGTTCTACCAGGAAGTTAAATTTTGAGAAACAGAAGTTATAAATTATATTACCATTTTTCTCTGCTACAGTTTTCAATTCTTCACTAGGAGGCAATGAAAGTGCTGATGCAGAAATACTATCCTTTTTTGATGTCATCAATCCTAGAACACAGAAACAAAAAAATTGATGTGAAAGAGAATTTTGCTTAGTATTAAAACATAAAAATACATTTGAGGGGTTGGAGATTTAGCTCAGTGGTAGAATATTCATCTAGCAAGCTCAAGGTCCTGAGTTTGATCCCTGGCACCCCCCACAAAAAAGCATTTGTTTTTTAAAGTACATGCATCCCTTGACACCTAACTCTTACCCATTTCTGAAAACACGTTAGATAATAATTTCAGAGATACTGTGAGCCAATATTTCACTATTCCACTATTTAAAGAAGGAAAAAAGGCCTGGGGTATGGTTCAGTGGTACAGTACCTGCCTCACATGTGTGAGGCCCAGGTTCATCCCAGCACTGAAAAAAAAAAAGATAAAGAAGGAAGAAAGCAATGCAGAAGAATTAAAGTTAGCATACTAAAGGGATACCTATATATCCATGCTTATTATGACTCAACTCATGACAACTAAGCTGAATGGATAAAGCAAATGTGGTGTGTAGAAACACCGAAATTCACCCATAAGAAAAATGAAATCTTTAGCAGGAAAATGGATGGACTTAGAGACTACTGTGTTAAATAAAATAACCCAGAAAGTTAAATATTGCATGTTTTTTCTTCTATGAAAAAATCTTTAAAAAGGGCAGTAAGGATGACAAAAAAAGTAAAAGGTAAATTACTCAAAATGGAGATGAGGGGGAGTGAAGTGGGGGAGTGAATGGAGAGATGAAAATAATCAAAATGTTATATGTATGTGCCAGTATACCAAAACAAAACCCATTATTCTGTGGTACCAAGGTGTACTAATAAAATATTTTTTTAAATGGAAGCCTCAATTATATGATCCACCAAGGATTTCTAAGTAATATGAAGCATTTAACAGACAGGTGCGTAACTGTTTCCTTCTCCATCCCTGCCTCAGTACTGGGGACTGAACCCAGGGATACTCTACTGAGCTACAGTCCCACCCCTTTTTATCTTCCCAGAGTCTATGTTGCCCAGGATGGCCTGGAACTTGTGATCCTCCCATCTCAATTTCCTGAGCAGCTGGGATCACAGGTATGCATTATCACACCTGGCTATTTCATTCTTTTTTTGATATTACACTTGTTTTTATTGATATTACAGTGTAGATTTAATGCAAGCTAAATACAAACACAATTGTTAAGATGCTTAGTCATCTATCCTGCAAAATAATATGTCAGGATCAATCTAGAAAGGCTTATAAAAACCAAAAATTCAGAAACTACCTTCCTCAATTAATTCTAAGGAATCCATACACAAATGAAAAAAAACAAAAAGGGTAGTTGTCAACAATCACAGCAAAAGTTGTAACTGGCTGAGCAATTTTTAAAAATTTTTTTTACTTTAAAATTAAGTAGCTCCAGGTAAAAGTGTGGCACTTTCTGCATCTGCTGTCTCTTTACTTTGCAGAGACTTCCAAGGCAGACTCTTTCTGGCTCGCTGAACACTTAAATGCAATGACCTGTGCAGCTGAATTATCACTGGCCTGTTATTCGTCTTTCTTGACAGAGCCTTAGCCTCTTGGAAAGAGGGCCTACAAACTGGGGTCCATGGAACTGGGGTACAAAAGGCTGGTTCAGAGTAGGAATTTCCACTGTAAAAACCTGTGAGTTTCCCATTGGCTGAAGCATAGCTCTTCACATCTGGACAAGATTTAATTTTTGCATTTTCCAACCATTCCTTAAACTTACCTTCTGCTATTTCCTTTTTCTCCTGTAATTCAACTTACTGTTATTCTGCTTTTTCCTTTTATTTCTTCTTCAACAATTTTTTAACTATTCTTGATATTTTTCTTTTGCTTTTTCTTATATTCTTTCTCCAGTTCCTTTGCTTTTTCCTCCATTTCTTTGTTCTTTTCTTGTTCCTTCTTTCCTTTCGTGTTCACTTTTTCTGAACCTATTCTTTGTGCTTTTTTGAGCAATTATCTTTCTTTTTCACAGGGTTTTCCATTTTTTAATTCCTCCAGAGCTTTCTGTTGCAGCTTGTCACATTCTTTTTCTCTGCCAACAAACCACACCTCCCATGGTGTCAGGGATCATGCCTGCTAAGCATACCTCTTTCTGTTCTTCTTGGATATCTTCTGATTCCACTTCACTGCTGCCCAGCTGAGCACCCCGGTCCTCTTAGATCAGTCCCCTGGAGCTCACAGTGTAGGGAGAAAGCACCAGGACCCAGGGAGGGACAGCAGCAACTGGTGGAGTGTTTGACAACAGCAAGCCCTACAATGTCACATATGCAGCCCTTCCTGAGTGTGAGGAAGGTTCCCAGGAGGATGAGCCCAGCCTGGAGTCTCAGAGAACCAGGCCCTGAGAGGAGAGCAATATCACCATGGCAGCCAACTGTCTCACTCTGAATGGACTAATTTAGGGTGTCCGCATCACACTAATAGGAAAGGTGAATACAGGTGCTGGGCTCTCTCCAGGACTTGCAAACAATTTACATGATTTCACTGATGTGTGCACACAATTATAGTAGGTTTTGTATGTAGACAAGTGAATTTGGGGCAAAACATTTTGCCAATTACAGCAACTATTCATTTAAAAGAGAATTCAAATAGTAAAAAAATCCTGTCCTGTCACTGGTATTATGAGAATGATCACCATACCAACCTCCACAGAAACTTCACTTAGAGAAGAAAACATTGAGTAATAGTCTGCCTTACGAAGACACCTGTTTCAATTGCACAGTACAAAACTAAGTTAAATAAGACACTGAACGGACTGTACCCAATTTTAAGTTCTGGCAGGTACCCTTTCCAATTCTACTCACTTATGAAGCATTTCAGGTAAAGAACTGTGCTTGGGACTCTGAATATCACCAACATAAACCAGACATGGTTCTAATCCTGAGGATGACCTTTACAATTTAGTATTACAGAAACAAATGAACATAAGTAACTAAAGTGTGAGGACATTTTTTATTAAAGCACTAACACAGGAGGAAGCAACAGTAAGTAGCTACAGAGATAAATTAATGCTTCATCAAGATCATATTTTAATAGGTCAGATTTCCTCCCCAGAATACTGGAGGTATGGTCAGAAAGAACTCAGGGTGGGGATTTGGGGTGGACAAAAAGAAAATTTACAGTAAGATACAGAGAATGGTGACTAGCTTGGCCAAAACAAAGAGTTCTGGGAACTGAAGTTGGACAGATAGGTGACAGAACATCTCTTAGAGAATCATAGTGCCCATTATAAGGAACTGGAACTCAGGGCTGGGGGCGTAGCTCAGTGGTAAAGCACGCATCTAACGTGTGAGGACCTGGGTTCAATTCTCAACACCAGAAAAAAAAAAAGTAACTTTTCTGTAAAGAATGAGCCATGCATAGCACATAGAAAATGATAAAAGATGGATGGAAAGGGACAGGGAACAGATCACATCCAATAGGGAAATGGACCAAGGAAATAAGGAAAGGGGGAAGGGGCAAGGGGGAGAGGAAAGAGAAATGAGAGGAATAAATATATGCCACACACAGGAACCTAATAACCATAATCAATGTAAACATTGTAAGCCATAACATGGGCTAAGACAAATAGTATCATCAGGTATGAAAAAGGTGACTGGGGAACCAGAGCAGGGAGGAGAGGGAGAGAAGGGGAAGGGATTAAAAAAAAAAAAAGTCGTAATATATACATGTAACCATTCCCCTAGATGACTGTAAAACACATGAATTACAAACATATACTAATAAAATGAAAAAAAAGAAAAAATAAACAATAAGCCTGTGGTCCATGGGTTGGACACTCTTGTGTTGTAATAAATATTTTTAAAATAAAGGAAGTTTTGTTACTAAGTATGTGATATAGTATTTTAAGCGTGGCCTAAGATAATTCTTCTGTATTCAATGCAGCCCAGACAAGCTAGGTGCATCCAATCCCTGGGCGGCAGGTCAGGCACACCCGGCAGAAGGAAAGCAGGCTGGATGTAGAGAGCAGTGTGCGAAGCTGTAACAGGAGTCAGGGAAGAGGGCCTGCCCCAGAAAAGCAGAGATGGAAAGAGAAGACAATCTATGGAGAGGATTTCCTGTTTTTTTAATTATTACATTTTTCATTTCTAAAATACCCATTTCCCTGCCTTATATGAATTTTTATCAGGATAGCTGGAGACACACATGAAGTTGTAAAAAAAAAATCATATAAAAATGATCCTTTGTATATTTTGCCCAGTTTTTCCAAAGGTAACATTTCACAAAACTATCATATAGTATTTCCACCAGGATAATGACAGTGAAATAATAACAGACCTCACTCAGAATATCCCAGATTTACTCGTACTCATTCATGTGTGTGTGCGTGTGTGTGTATACACGTGCATGCACCATTTGGTTCTCTTTCCCAGCTCCTATTTTTCTGCTGAATTTTCTTTCCATTTGTCTCAAGAGTGTTCACCCTTAACTCTTGGAGCATGATTAAATTTCCTTTAAAGTCTTTTGTGTTCACTGTACTCCCCATGTTATCTCAAGGCTGGCATCCTTAGTCTTTTCCTTGTAAAAATGTAGAGATCTTCTTGGTTTTCACATTGTAAGTGATTTCAGGTGTCCTGGACATCATGTTATAGGACTGTGGGTCTGATTTAAAGCCTCTAGCTTTGTTCGTCAGGTTTGTTTCATTCAACAGGCAGCTAATCAGGTCAGGTTCTGTGCACTACTACTCTGCGTACTTGACTTTCCAAAGGCTTTGCAGCGATACTTAAGTTTATCTCATGTGCTTGTTACCCAGTAGACAGTCTGGACCTGGCAACGGTCCACCCAGGAGACCAAAGTGTTTGGTCAGGTCCACACATGCACAACTTGAGAGTAGGCTGAGGAGTTCATATCCAACATTCTGAGGGTTAGTTTCCCTGTTGTACAGTCTCCAGAGACTGGGGCCAAGTGGTAAGAAAAAACAAGAAAAACCAATGGGGTTCTTCTATGTTGCTGAGATCACAGTTTCTCCCTCTGGAGACAGGACTGGCCTCTGCCATGTTCTGGGTGCTTGCCCACCCACTGCCACTTCTCTCACAGCTTTCTGTCCATACCCACTGGGTACTTCCAGGTTTCAGGTTAAGAGGACGTCATTTCCAAGAGCATCATGAAGTATCAAGGAATAAATCTAACAAACATAATCAGGAAAAAGTATCTACAAAAAACATTATATAATGGCACTGAGATATTTTTAAAGGATCTAATTAAAAAGAAAAATATTCCAAGCACATAATTAAAAAACTATTGAAAAGATGTCAGTTTTTACAAACTGATTTCAAGCTTAAGTGTAATACCAATTAAAACCTCAACAGATTCTTTTTAAAAGAAACTACAGCTTACTCTAAAATTCATAAGGAAGTATGATGTATAAGGGCCCAAAACAGATAAGATAATCTTCAAAAATAAACTAGGATGATCTCTTTTATGGATCTAACAATTTTTTTTAATTAGAGTAATGATGAAGTATGGTATCATCACAGAGCTATTCAAAGAGTTCAAAGGAACAGAATACAGAGGCCAATCCAATTTTTGGAGACAATCCTTTCATCATAGTAGGAAGCCGTCTGCTTTAGCTACTGATGAGTTAACAAGTATTTATTGAGTATTTATTGTGTCGTGTGCCACAGTGAAAACAAAAGTACAAAATACTCCCACAGTCTCAAAGTTTAAAATTCTGCCAAGTGAATAAAAGATTTTTACAAATAAAGCAGTCAATGGACAAAGTCCGAGGTAACAAGTAACAACTGGGCATGGATAAAAAGTACACACAAAGTTAAAGAATGAAGAGATTAAAGGGAGCTGGAAGAGGATGTTCCCATGGAAAAATAGATAGGAATAAAGATACAAAGAATGGAATGGTAGTCAGGAACAGAGACACACACCTGTAATCCCAGCTCTGGGAGCCTGTGACAGGATCACAAGTTTGAGTCCTGCCTGGGCAACTCAGTGAGGCCTTGTTTCAAAAAATGTTTAAAAAGGGTTGGGGATACAGCTCAGTGTGAAGGCTCTGGATTCATTCTCCTGTAACACACACACACACACATGCACGCACACACACACACATGCACGTGCACACACACACACACAAAAGAGGAGGAGGAGGAGCAGAAGGCAGAGAAGCAGAAGCAGGAGAAGAGGAAGCAGAGGTGGAGGCAGAGGGGGAGGCAGAAGAGGAAGAAGAAGACGATGATGACAACAATGATAATGAGGAGGAGGAAAGGAAGAAGAAGAAAAAAGAAAAGTAAGGACCTCCAAAGTCACCCCACAGCACCCAGAGAAACTGTAAAACACGACAGAAGGGAGAAGCAAGAATGATGCCTGCAAAAGACAGGGAAGAGAAACAACAACCACAAGTCAACTACTGAAGTAGAAAGAGGGAGCATCAAACTAAGAAGGAAGACTACACCAGGTAGCCAGGACTTGCTCTGATAGGAAAGCACAGGAAAAAAGTCACTAACCATCTTTGAATAGGGGAGGAACGCAAGGTCAGCTGTATTTCAGAAAGACTCAGAGAGATGCCAAACCCAGCTATGCAGTTAGAATATGTGGTATTAGAGGAGTGGACAGTAGGAAAGAAAAGGAAGGGACAAATCTGAAATATTCCTGTTAGGAACTGAAGTCAATCATGACTGAGGCTTAACTACAGGTTTTATTAAATTTAGGTTTCACAACTGGCTAACAAAAAAGAACAAAGCAACCTAAATATTAGCAACCCCACAAATAAAATGTTCAAGAACATCACAAACTATCTAGTTTGACCCACCAGTGTTCACTTTTGACGTGACATGAGCTACATCAACTTTCTGGGGCTTGGTGAGAGGTACAATTTTTGAGGAAGGAGGGTGTGTAATATTCTTCCTTCGTTCTTTTGCTTTACTTATCTTTGAAAGAGGGGCAAAAATACCTAAGAGAGAACAAAGAATTTTAGTGAGCATGAATTAAAAGCATTTCAAACAAAGAAGCAAATATAACTATTTAGTAACATAAATCTAAGGTTTTTTTAGTGACTACTACATGCCCTATAAGAAGAGAGAAAAATATGTAAGACATAGAATTTGCCTTCAAATACATAGCTTACAATCTAGCGGTCAAGACTAACAACACACATAATAGTTTAAGAACCGCATAAAAGACACATAATCAGGTATTAAGTGAAACTGGGAAAAAAGAAATGAGTAAACGTAACAATTACCTATTATTTCTAAGCTACTGGCAAACAACAGTGCATTGTGTAACATACAAACCTCTTCTGCCGTGTCATTTATATTGCTTTAGGATTTATATTTTCCCACATTGTAACTTTTTATATTCATGTCTTACCTTTCCTCTAGACTGTGTATCTTTTAAAGACAAAATCCAAATATTACTCATCTCTGTATTCCCCCACTGCATCTAATTACAGTGCCTTACACATCACAGAGATAAAATAAATCTTTCTGCCTATAAAATATAATTTTTCCCAAAAGGCCTCACCTTCCATTCCTGACAATCAGAAGCAAAACGGTGTGTGTTGAGAAGGGGAGGTACACGGGACAATTGAATGACTGCCCAACTACACCAGCTGGAAGTATGAAACTCGACTAAAAAGGGTTTATCCAGGCAATAAAATACCTACTCTAAGTATGCACAGTCATTAGAGATAGTGAACGTAGACTATAAATACCAAGCTTATCATGCTAAGACATTAAGGAGGAAAAATAATGTCATAATACCTATATTACATTCTTTCATTGAGTGTTTACAACCTAACAAATATACATTATGACTAAAATGTATTCAAAACAACTTGTTTTAAAGTAGAGCGGAAATGCTCAAGACTACAAAATGACTGTTTACAGCTAAAAAGTGCCAACTATGTTACTTTTTTCAGATCTTAAAATCTTCCCTTCCTTGGATTCTGTATCTTAGCCTGATATGTTCCTTTTTTTCTTACTTGCAATTTTCTCTCCTGAATCCCACCTAAGAGATTCTCCTTGACTTCCTATTCTTCTGAACTCTTGTCATTGCCAAGCATGCACATCAACACATGCATTCTACTAAGGCCCTGACTATGACTATGGCTATGACGACAATTATTGTGTTTGGTGTTGTCCAGGTTTGAAGAAAGAAATTCTGTCTTCTGGGAAAGTAAATTTGCATAATCTTTCTGGAACACAAAGATTCTGACCTAACCTACTTTATAAAGTGAATTATAAGGCAATAATTAGAGATGCATACAAAAGTTCTATATGTATATGTATTATAAAAAAAAAAGATTTCAAGAGCTGAAATAATTTCTAGTCTACTAGAATGCCCTAACTTCTAATTGAGTAGTCCCAATCACAACTCCTGGAAAATAATTATGAGAAGATTATACAGATGGGAGGAAAAGACCACATATCAAAATATGTCATCACTGGATTGTTATTCATAAGCAGGAAAAGACACACTTGTCTGGCAACAGGGTGAATGAAATTGATCATACTCGTAACTATAGCAGCACCCTATCTGTGCCAGATACACTCCAAAGTATTCTACAGATGCCTGAAACCACAAACAATGCCAAACCCTATACCAACTGTCTTCTTTATACATACCTACCTATAATAAAGTTTATTTTAGAATTAAGGCATACTAAGAAATTAACAATAAAAAAACAAAACAACTATAACAGTATACCGTAACAAAAATTATGGGACTGCGGTCTCTCAAAATATTTTACTGTACTGTATGCTGTTTTTTTGGTACATAAATGACCATGGGTAACTGAAACCATGGAAAGCAAAACCAAGAACAAGTGGGACTATATCACCATTAGTACTATATCACCATTCCTAAGTAAAACAATAAAGATTATGTTGTAATATATAAAAATATGAAAAATCAAGAAAACAACAATCGAGTTATATGTTTTACTACATCACAAAATTGTATTATTTTTGTGAAAAACTATGTGTGAATGTAGGCAGATATACTGAAAAAAATAAAAATTTATAGGAACATATTACAAATTACTTTTCTAATTTGTTTAATTTTATGAGTAAGGTCAATATATTTTTTTAGTCTGAAGGAAAATATGTTACTCTTTTAACATGTTCCTGCTGACTTGAACCACTGTGGTACATACATGACTGCCCCATCAGGTGGCTTTTTATTAATTTTATTAGGAAAAAGACTAATAAAAGTGATTAGATCCATTTGTACCATCAGTGGTACAAGTTGCCTTCTGGGTCAGTTGTCCATGTACCACAGTGGTTCAAGCCACCCATCAGGGAGACATATAAATTACACCCCCATCACAAATGTGTTAAGGTCTCACCAGAAAATTTCCACTTGATAAAGTAATCTGCTTTTTAGAAAGAACCAAATATATAATTCTTTATCTTAAAAAGACATCTATAGCATATTAAACCTGAATTATATAGATCTCCCGCATCTTCTTCTTAAATTAACCAAGTCATTTCGGTGAACAAAAATTAAATTTCAAGCAATGACTGTATCTCAAGCCCAGAGTAAGCAGAGTATCCAAGCCACCCTCCTACCACTAATTAATATACTCATGCCAATCAGAGTACCAATGGGATCCTCCTCAGCTCTTGATACATAACCAGAAGGTTTAACTAAAAATAAACACATAAAGAAGAATTACTTTAAAAGGTAAGAGTAATAAATTTCCAGCTAAGTATGACCCATGTGGCACACAAGTTTAACTCCAATTCCTCGTTGATATTACCATTAATTCATTAGCAATAATTCAGTAGTAATATCAGTAAAGAATAAAAACAATATAAACTTTAAAAGAAAAAAAATGATAAAATAGATTAAAAACACTAAAAGCTTCTAAGGAGAGGAAAAAAATCAAAAACAAAAGACTTCGAAACTCCTAAACAGCAACACTGGAAGCTCAAGAAAATAGACGGCAAACTATGGCCCAAGAACATATCCTGCACACTGCCTGTTTTGTAAATAAAATTTTAAAGGTACACAGCCACATCCATTTGTTTACATACTGTCTATGACTACTTATTCATTACAACAGCAGAGCTGAATAGTCACCATAGAGACTATGTAACCCACAAATTAATCACTATTTGTCCCTTCACAGAGAGTTTGCCAAACTCCACAGTAGACAATAGAGTACCACCTTCAAATATTGAAGGAATTTGTACTCCAGTATAATATTCCTTACCCCAAACTATCACATGAAGTGTGAGGGTAGAAATACATTTTTTAAAAGGAGGGTCTCAATACATTTTACCTCCCATGAGTCCTCTGTAAAAAAGCTACTGAAGGATATGCTCTACCAAAACAAGTAAATAAACCAAGAAAGAAACTGCTTTAGAAAAGTAAGAGCATGTGCACCATTCAGCAGCTCAGCTGGCAGAGTAGAGGACTGTAGACCCAGAAGAAAAGAGCACTAAATCCTTCTCTTCACAGGACAGTCATTAGATGTCTAAATCTGGAAAAATCAAGAAAGCAGCATATAAATGTTATTTACGAACAGGCACACTAATATCAGGAGCCACAGCTAAAGAAGCTGGAAAAGTTCTCACCTGTAATGAGTAAGGCTCAGAAGGCAGAAAGGATAGTTAAGCAAGGGCTTTGTTGTTTTTAGTAAGCCTTACAAGACAACTTGACTTATAAAACTAGGTACATGAATCCATTTTGATAATTATTAAAGACATAAAAACAGTATTACCTCCAGGTACTAAAATTTACTATAGAATTTCTACAATTTAAAATTTTTTCTACATATTAAAATTAACAGATAATAAAACAAAACAATCCTGAAACAAATCATAGCATTTATAAGAACTTAATTGTAAAAAGATAAGCACAACAAACCAAAGGGACAGTAATAGATTTAGGAGAGCTGGAGAGAGGAAAAGAAACTTGCTGAGAAGAAACAATTTTTCTAGCTTCCTGTCTGCCAGGTGATTCCCCAACTCGCCTGCCCTCCACCTTAAATAGCTTAGCTAGAACTGGCTCAGACTACTGAGCCGATTCAGCAGGAAAGACCACTTGAATTTATATATGACACAATACATGGCCCCGCCTCCAACCTGCACCAGTGTTTAAACGGGGACAGACACCCAGCTCTTTCCAAATGAGGTATGCCTCTCCTTGGAATAATCAGAGTTTTGAATGCTCAAGCATTCTATTGGCAATCTAATGATTTCCCTTAAATCTGATTTCCATCTGTCCTATGTGTTGTTAAAAGTTTTTGATACTGCCTTCCGTCTGCGTGGCAGCTACCAATATTAACTACCGAAGGAAAATCCAAGCCTTAACCTCACAGCACTAATCAATAAGTTCCAAACAGATTACATGATGATGTGTACAAAAATTAAAACATTAAATGAATAAAATATATAATTTATACCTAATTCTTGGATTAGGAAGAATTACTTATGAAAACATGAAAGCAATATATAGACTATAGCAATATAAGAATTTATACAGCCAAGCACAGTGGCATACACCTAATCACAGCACTAAGGGAAGTTAAACCTAAGAGGGTCACAAGTCCAAGCCCAGCCTCATCAACCGGGCAAAAGCCTTTCTCAAAATATAAAAGGGCTGTGGATGTAACTAAGCATTGCTTGGGTTCAATCAACAAAAAAAAACATTACAATAATTTATAAAGGAAAGGTCTTTTAACTGTATAAAGCTAAGTGTCCCAAAACACTACAAATGAAATTCAAATGTAAATAACACACTGGGAAAAACATCTATTATACTGTAAATATAAGGCTTAATATACTAAGTATGTATTTTTTAAAACTCAGCAGTTTGTTAAAGCATAAATATTTCAATTTTAATATACAAAAAACAGGTAAATGCCTAAATAATGCAAAATACATACACTACAACAAAACATTTTTAATGTTTTGTTATTCACCAATTTTTATCCATTAAATGTGAAAAATTAAAAGACATGAAACCATTAAAAATCACGTTCTGGGGGCTGGGGATTTAGCTCAGAGGTAGAGTGCTTGCCTAGCAAGCACAAGGCCCTCAGTTCCATCCCCAGCACTAACCCCCCGCAAAAAATAACATTTTTAAACAATATTTAAAGGTTTAGGGAAATTATAGTAGGATTTCAAAATTCATAATATTTAACTATTGTGTAGATAATCCAATTTTATAGGGAAAATATTAGGCAGAAAAAACATGCAAATGATTTTATTTTTTTCTTTCTCCTTTCTATGGTTTTCAAATCTTGCAAAATAAGCATTTTTATAAAAAATTTAATAGACAAAAAAAGGGCTCTAAGTGTATGACAAAACTAGTAGTTTTGATAAATCTGTAATAGTCAATAGCTGACAGCTGTTGAGTGATTAAAGGAATCAAGTCCTGCTGTAGGTGCTTTACACAATTAGCAACACATTTCGCCCTCACTCACGTGGGACCCCTGGGACACTGTGATCCCTGTCCTACAGAAGACAAACTGAGTCACGAGAAGAGAAAGAGGTCCCACCGCTGCCAGAGAAGCTGACTCGCACCCAACCAGTCAACTCTTCATCATTACACACTCTGCCTTCTCACAGGGCCATCACCAAGAACAGCAATGTCACACAAGAATATTTCATTGCAAAGAGAAACATTCACAACACAGTAACCAAAGCAAATTGAAATCAATTTAATTTTAAACAGACATTCGTCAAAAGGCAGTTTAGGAATACAGTCAAAAAGTTAGTTTCAGGTGCTTCTGTAACTTTTCAAGTTCTTCAAGACTCCAGAGCTCTATTTCCTCAATAACAAAGTCCCTCCCTCAGGCTGGATCCCAGCACAGCACGGCTTAAGAGAGGCCAACAGCACCAAGTGTGCTCCTTGTGAGATGCCCTCTTCCAACCCCACCATGCTCACAGTGAGGACACCCTCATCACCCCAGCTCTATATTTTAGTAATAAGAATATTCTTCCCGCCATCATCACTGTCTCCTTACTAAAAACCACCACGGAGCTCAATCCCAAGGACTGATACCCCTCTCCAAAACTCAAACAATCCCATCATACTGCCAATTTACTAATCACTACCAGGTGTGCTTAAGACCTGACAGCTGGGTCTCAGAATCCACTAGCCTGACCCAAAACCCCAAGTCTCCTCCCTCCTTCCATCCAGACCCCCACTGCAATTCCCTGCCCCCCACTAGTAAGCCTCCATCCGCCTGCAGGCTCCTTCATCTCCTCATAAGGGTCTAAAGACCCTCATCCCTGTGCACCGCACCCATGGTCATGCACTTGCCATGACCATAACCAGCACCTGCTAGCAGAGACTAAATGGGATTTGCACTTACCATCACAGCCCTTTCCAAAACACTGATTTCTCCTTCAGTAAAGGCAGGGGGTGCCATCTACTACTTCTCCTTCTAGAGGCCACCAAAGTCAGAATCATTCTTACTCACCCGGTGAAAACTTTCCACAGCTAGCTAGCTCCCTGCCTTTCTCTCCTCCACTCTTGTCTTGGCTCGTGGTGACTTCCACACAGCCCAGGAAAGCCACTAACACCCAGACTGCCTGTTCCTTTCGCTCTTCCTTCCAGTGACCTTTCTCTCTACCCAGCTTAGCCAGCTAGGTTCACCACAATCTCTATAACTCCAAAATTTTTACTAGAAGCATCTACCATTGGCCACTCCAGGTTGCTAATGCCAGCACTTCACTCAGCTTCTTGACCACATCAGAAGCCACCAATCTGTCATGTTCACACACTCCAACTTGCTACTCACATCCTCATTTTCTTCTGCAGATGCCTGTGTGTGATTTGTCACTCTAATGATTCCCCTGCATATATCCTCAACACTTTTTCCTCTTTCCTCCTGTTGTACATTTGAGAAAAATAACCCTAGTGAAACTAGACTCTCTATTTAACCAGCATCTATATCCAAATGGTTTAATAGCACTGGAGAACACTCCACCTTGCACACTGATCTCACAGTTCATGACCACAAATCTCCTGGGCCCCAGCAAAACCTGGCCACCACCCACACTGCCCTGACCTAGACACCTCCCCAGCCTCCTAGCTGAGCACCTCGCTCCTCCTCTCCTCAACTCTAACCACTTTTCCCTCTCCTATTACCACCAAACGACCTCATTTCTCATTTTTAGCAAATACAGAAAGAGTCCCAAGCAAAGCACCTCCTCTTCCCGCCATGTCTCTCCTCAGGGAGGGTGAGCTGCTCCTGATCGAACCCCAGCTAACCTATATGTAGAGCTCCTGCCCCTTTCAACTCTTCCTCCCATGGCTGCCCCTTCTTGCCTGAGCACCCACCTAGTGTTCTCCACACCATTCTCATCAGACTATATATACACGCTACACCACTCCTCTTTAAAAAGTCCTCCCAAATCCACATTCTCACACGTACTGCATAAGTAAACAGGACAAAAGTCTCATTTAAAAACTAGAAAAGAGGCTGGGTCTGTAGCTCTGTGGTCAAGGGTGTGCTTACCACACATCAGGCTTGGATTCAATCCCCAGCACCACCAAAATAAACAAATAGCAAATTTGATCATTTTACTTAATTGTTAAGTGAAATCACATTGGCCTTACCATATTTGGGAGCACACTTAAAGTACTGGACTTTTCCAACGCTTCCATTGTTTTTTCCTTCTGGTTCATCTAATTCAATGCCGGCCCACTGTCCACTTGCAAATTCAGTTGTTCCACAAAATCGTAGTGTCCCAATCTAAAGAAAATATGAATCTAAATTATTTTTAATATTATTAGTGGGGCTGGGGATTTACCTCAAGTGGTAGAGTGCTTGCCTAGCAAGCACAAGGCCCTGAGTTCGATCTCTAGCACAAAAAAAAAAAAAATATTAGTAACTAGAAGTGTCCTACTCTTGGTAATTTTATCACATAAGTTTTGAAAGCCTTCCTCAAAGTAGACTTCAGAATAAGGAACGGTACCAAAGATAAAATGGGACATTAAATAAAGGACAAGAGTCAATTCACCAAGAAGACAGAAGGATCCTGAATGTGCAGGTACCCAGCCAGCGAGCTTCAAAATATGTGAAGTTCCTCACCAATAGAACCGAAGGGCAAAATCGACAAATCCACATTATACCCAGAGACTTTAACGTATCCTCCCTCATTTTATCAACAGATCAAGTAGGCTAATAAGGATATAGAAAACTTTAACCAGCTATAAATTTTTACTAGATTTTTACTAAGTTTTTACTAAATTTTATATAGAACATTCCACCCAAAACAGTGGAATACAAATGTAAAATAGCAGAAAGTATAAAAATATGTTCTCAGACCACAGTTAAACTAGAAATCACAGGAAAAATATATGAGAATCTCAATATTTAGGAATTAAACCATATACTTCCAAATAACAGTTGGTTCCTCAAAATGTTTATGCCATTTTGTTAGGCCAGTTTATTTTACTTTTCTAATTGTTTAAAAAGTAATAGTGTATAGAAACGGAACTAATTTTGATATGTTGACTTCATATCTGGAAACTTTGCTAAACAGAGTTTATTCTACTAGATCTTTAAAAATAGATTATTTATGATTTTCTTATGGTATGTAGTCCTGTTACCTATAAATAAAAAGTTTTACTTCTTTCTAAAAAAATAGCAGGTGAGGAAGAAAAAATCATACAGGATATTAGAAAATATTGTGAACTGAGAATAATACCAGTTTTTGGGATGCAGCAAAAGCATTAGATAATTGTCTTACCAAAGGTCTCAAACCAATGATCTAATCTTCCACCTTGAAACTACAAAGTAAAGACCCAAAGCCCGCAAAAGGAAAAAAATAATACAGAGAAAAACTGAAAACAAAGAAAACCACTGAAGTCAAAAACAAATACTCTAGAAGGATAAAAATTAATTTTAGAAAATCCTTTAGTTGGAAACCAAATTTAAAAATAGAGAAAAAAGACACAAATTACCAACATCATGAATAAAAGAAGGACATTCAGATAGTAAGAAAATACTAAGAACAACTCTGACCATAAAATTTGACAAATGAGTTGAAATGTTTCAATTCCCTGAAAGACAGAAGCCACTGAAGCTCACAACTGAAATGACTTAGTAATTAAAAACCTAAAAAAGAAAAAATTTCCAGGCCCAGATGGCCTTGCTGATGAAGTCCACCAACCAATTTAAGGACAAAGTAACATCAATTCTACACAAATTCTTCTAGAATATAAAAGTCCAATGATCAATTCCTAGCTCATTTTATAAAGCCAATATCACTTTGATACAAAAACCAGTCAAAGACATTATCAGAAAAACTATAGACCAAGTATCCCTAATGAACACAAACATGAGAATCTTCAACTTGCCAGGCACTGTGACAGAAGGATTGTGAGTTCAAGGCCAGCCTGGGCTACACAGTGAGACTCTGTCTCGAAAAGCCAAACAAAACAAAATAAAGCAAATCAAAGCCAACAAATAGAGTATATACATGACAACCAAATGAGAGTTGTAACAGGAATGTAAAGCTATTTCATTATTTAAGAATTAATGGAACTCGGAGAGGCCCCGGCAGCCAGCGGGACAAAGCCTGCAAAGCGATC
>PVJO010021973.1:0-28932 GCA_004026905.1 Hystrix cristata | reverse complement strand
GCCCACCCGGGCTCTGGCGTCCCACAACAGCTCTTTTAGAAATACTCTCTCCCTCCAGGTACTTAGTGTATTCTGAATGTTAAATGCATTCAGAAACCTGGAAAGTAATCTGCTCTTTAGAAAACGTCGTATTTCTAAAGTGCAATGATGTTGTTCCAGTGCCACTGTTGGCATGAGACTGACTGGGAGCTGGTGACTCCCTGCCTAGGAAATTAAAGACCAGCCACAGGTGGGGCCAGAAGATTGGAATAATGACCACAGAGGGGGGCGTGAACCAATACTAAATGCCGAGTGAGCTTCTGAGTGTATGTGTAGGTGTGTGTGAGTGTAAGCACACTAATCTTAAACACTAGTTTCATGAATATTTCTCTAATGACACTGGCAAACTCTCATCCAGACAACGCTGGGAACATTTCTGGCCCCCAAAAGGGTCTCCCACAGAGTTAATCTCTCTCCTGGCCTAAAACTAAGGAGTATTTCATTGGCGCTTGAATTTCACATAAATGGACTTTTCCCGTATGAATTGAGATGTCTGACTTCTCTACTCAATGCAAAGTCTTTGAGATTCACCTCTGACTTGGGTTTTTGTGTACAACTGCACACTGCTATGTGCGTATGAATACAGCAGAATTTATTTGTGGATTTTCCTGTGAGTGATCTTTTTCATAAAGTACGGATTTATCACAACACTTCCTGTCTAAAACCTCCCCGTAGGTTCCTACAGTGAGTAGACTGCCATCCCTGGAGGGTCACACACGCTTTCCTCCTCCTTTATTCAGTTTCCACCACAGTAGCCAGCTCATCACATTGGAAAACGTGTATTTGAATACTGCGCGCTGTAACTCACTCATCAACATAAGCCGAGATATTTGACAGGCGCTGTGTACAAAGCGCCTGGCTAGAGATCAAATTCAGTAAGGCGGGAAATAACTTTCCGGATTTTTCACTCACTCGTTTTTCTTCATTTAAGGTGATTTACGGCATCAGGAATCCCAGGGATGTGCTTGCGTCTGGCTATTTTTTCTGGAGAAGGATGAATGTTACCAAGAAACCGGAGACGCTGGAACAGTACATGGGCTGGTTCCTCCAAGGAAGCGGTGAGTGTGCCGTGCGAGGCGGGGCTGCAGAACCCGAGTCACCCCGGACACCCGACCCCCGACTCTCCCTCCTCTGCGCGGGGACTCGGGTCTTCCTAGGTCCCCGCTCTCAGCCGGCGCCTGGACCCCGGCCGCCCTCACCTCGCTCCCTCTCGACCATTCGCGGAGTCTCACAGTTCCTAGAACCAGCACAAACGGCTCCTTCGTCTCTACTCTCCTGACTTCCGGCGTTCCGAAGGGCAAATTTTCACTGACTTCCCAGAGCAGAAAATCCTTATTTTCCACCATTTCTCTAATGATGGCTCTTCCCAAGACTCTCAGAATCTTCCTGTCAGTCTCAAAAGTGTATGAACATTAGAAACTCCCAAAGTTTAGTGAATACAATTTCTGGGCTGTCCCGGGTATTTTTTTTTTTTTTTTTTGATGCTGGGGATCGAACTCAGGGCCTTGTGCTTACAAAGCAAGCAATCTAACTGCTGAGCTAAATCCTCAGCTTTTAATTTTACTTTAATGGTGCATTTTAGATATTCATAGTGATAATATTCTTCATAGAGGATCTCGGGTATTTTTAATTTGCAAATTTTTGCAAAACTATACAAAGATAGAGCCAGGCATGGCAACACACCTGTAATCGTAGCCCTTGGGAGGCTGAGACAGGAGGATTGCCAGGAGTTCAAGGCCAGCCTGGGCTAAGCAGTGAGTCAAGGCTACTTTGAACTACAAAGCGAGACCCTCTTTCCAAAAAAACCAAAAAGAATTAAAAACACCACTATGTGAAGAATCTCATATCTGTACTGAGATAGGTCTCCCAAGATCCTCGAGGGTATATTCTCTGATGGAGCCACAGATCTGTCTACATCGGTACTGACACCAGACAAGGACTCAAGCGGAGGCCGAGACCTCAACTCATGTCATTTGTCCAGGAAGTTTAGTTTTCTGACTTCGGTCACAGAAAGAGAATTTCCAAGACACACACGGAAAAGGCAGAAAGGGGTTATTGGGCAGAAGTTTGACACTACACACTCAGGGAGAATAGAGTGTGGAGCTTAAGAGAGCAGCACAGTGCAGTCAGGGGGTCCCACATGGTCTTGGGGTACCCTCACAACAGACGGTCTCGAAACTGTTTGCCCCCTGCCAGTCAGGCTGTTCAGGGGGCGGGTTAGGGTATAAACCATTGGCACGTGTGTGAGTTGTAGAGATGTTCTGCCCTCTTAGTTGTGTCACCCCATTGAGGATGGAGTCTGTGTGTGGAAGAACAATTTACAGGTAAAAAGCATGGAACTTTCAGGATTGCTGTGTCTTTTTGCCCTTAGCAAGTTTTTGGAAGGTAAAAAGGCTTTGGAAGTTTCGGTCCTTAAACTATGGTCTTTCTCCAAACACTGTTTTGTTTTCCTTTGTTTGGTTTGTTTTAGTTTTTTGAGCCAGGGTCTTGCCGTGCAGTTCAGGCTGCCCTTGAACTCACTACGTAGATGTAGCCCAGGCTGCCTCGAACTCGTGGTGATCCTCCTGCTTCAGCCTCCCAAGTGCTGGTATTATACGTGTGAGCCACCACACCCAGCCTAAATATTGTTTTTAAATTATGATTTTTCTTGTCTCCATTTTTCCCATTTTTCTTTTTTATACTACCTTATTTTCCCCCTGAGATTTTGGCTTTTTTATTTTTAAGGGATGTTAGAAACAAGCCTCTTCTTATGGCTGCTTCAGGCCTAGAGTTGTAGTTGGGCTTTTCTAGCCCACAACTGAAAGTCTTGTCCTGACTTTGCAAAGGAGGCAGAGGAAGATCTGCTTCTGTTGCTTAAAGAACCATCCCTCTTTGATACTTACTTTGCCCTTGGAAAATCAGGACACAAGCAACATCAAGAGCAGGGTAATGGCTAATAGTTGCCCCCAAATGGTAGAAATTAGATGGTATTGGCCGTATTGGTATGAGCCTTTTATAATGAATATTAATCTGTAGGTATCCTCGGTGTTTACCCAAGTATGAGGGGTACATTTTAAGAGCGTATAGATTTTCCCCAGTTCTGTCAACCCTTTCATTTTTCATTTTTGATTATCGTCTCTGCCGGAGAATAGACTGAGTAGAGCAATTCCACGTTTTTGTTTACATCAGGTCATTGAAACCCCCCACATAGGTCTCCGACTCAGAATGTGACCTCCGCTCTGTAGGCACCAACACCTGTGTGCTGACTGACTTTAGGTACCTTGAATATGTAGAACCTAAAGTGGACAACATAAAGTGAGTTTATACCACAAAAAGAATAATGTGCAGCAGCTAGCATATTTATATTAAGTTTTCTTTATCTTGTGGGCCACCTATACCAGAAACCAAATCTTCCTCAGCAGGCCTCTGGAATGTCCATCCCAACAGCACAGCAGTGGCACAGCGGCATAGGCCGAGGGACACACTTGGGGAAGGGCCTGCAGAACCAGGAACCTGGACCTCTCGCGGCTGCAGGTCGAGATGGTGCAGCTGAGACGAGAGGCCACCAGTAGTCGCTGGTGTTGTGTTTAGATCCCCTTTTTGGTTCTAGTCTAGCTGTCTGTTTTTATATTTCCTTTAGGTGCTGTGTTTTGGGTTATGTGTTTTGCTGGGTGTTTAAGACCAAGTCGAAATTAGACTGTGTTAATCCAGATTGGTCCGTTCTGTAGAGGTCCGGCAAGGGTCATCGGGGTCCCTTAGGGGGCCTCGTGAGGAGCCGCCGCCTCTCCTAGTCCTCTCTGCCTGTGGTGTTACCTGCCGGCTGGTCAGGGTCCCGTGAGACCGCGTGGCCTCCGCTGGAAGCTACACCATGCGCTCCTGCCTTCTGGAGTCTGACAGTTTCCTACCCGAGAACTCAGGCAGCTTGCCAGGGCTGCAGGGTCCGCAGAGGTGCCCCAGCCTGGCCCGGGCGCTGCCGGACTTCGGAGCCCACGGCCGACGGCCCGGCTGCCCTCGTAGCCCTCTTGTCCTCCGTGGCTCTGTCCCCAAGCCCTGAGAGCTGGACACCCAGACGGCCAGTGATACCAGTCTGCAAGCAGGAGCAGGAGGTCTGTGTTCTAATTATTATGCTTTTCTGCATATTGGGCCACTTTGAAATATAAGATGAGAGTAAAGACAGTTGCACCTTTTATTTTATAAGATACAGTATTAATATTGGGTGCTTGCATTACATCCTTTTCACCTTACAGTGACGGCTGGCACCTTAGAGCACCGAGTGAGTGGTTTTTTGGAAGCTGTGTTTTTGTTGAATGTTAACATACAACAGTTACAGAGTTTTATAAGAAAAATAGAAAGCAATGGATAAAAGCAAAAATAAATCCAATTAGTATACTTCTCCTGCATCAAGAAATGTAATTAATAAGTCTATTTGGGTCCCAAGGCTCTATGCAGCAGCACTGGTTAGAGGTTTTAATAATTACGGTTGTGAAGATTTTATTTTTCTTAGTACACATTTGCAGTACATAGTGACAACATTCGTCATGAGGAGCTGGTACACGGACATAACATACCCCCGTTCTTTTCCTTCTCCCACTTCTCTCACTCCCCACCTGCCATCTCTCGGTCCCCTTCCCACCTGCAGAGCATCTATCTCCCTGTTTCCTCTTATCTATCTTTTATTTTTTCCTTCAAATTATTTATACATTGGGTTTCTTGTATAAGGCAAACCATGCAATGTTTACATTTCCCTGTCTAATCAGTACTCAGGTAGAGCACTGATATCTAGAATACATAAAGAACTCAAAAAAAAGGATATAACCCGCAAAATAAGAGATCCAGTCAAAAAATGGACAATGGAAATTAACTGACACTTCTAAAAAAGAGAGGAGTACTTCAGGAAGATGGCCGAGCAGTAAGCAGCAACAAATCGGCCTCTACAATATTCAAAAGCCAGACACTAGAACATAACAACAATTTAGGGAAGAAAAGAAGGAGGGAGGTGGATTCCCGGACCCCAGGAAGGATCTGATGGGAAAATTGGAAGCCACAAAAAAATAGATTGGAACATAAATTGGTACAATTACTGTGGTAATCAGTATGGAGATTCTTCAAAAAACTGAAACGAAAGTTTCCACTTGACCCAAATGATCCTCTTCTAGAGATCTTTGTGAAAGCATTCACAGAATCACACCACAGAGATACATGTATACCCATGTTTATAGCAGCACAATTTATAATAGCTAAATCCTGGAAACAGTCCACATGCCCATCAACAGATGAATGGGTAAAGAAAATGTGGTATGTATGTACAATGGAGTACTACTCTGCCATAAAGAGGGATAAACTTCACTCACTGTTAGGTAAATTGATGCACCTAGAGACCATAATCTTAAGTGAAATAAATCAGACACAAGAGTTTAAATATCACATTGTTTCTCTGGTGTGAGAAAAATCCAAAGCGTAAATAAAGGAAATAATGGATGATAGATATTGGGAAGTAGAAAGAACATATTCAAATGGGAAGAGGAACAAGGTAGGGGGAAAAGGAAGAAGACACTGGAAGGAAAGAAACTGAAACCAGGCTTTTGTAAATGGGGAGGGGAAGAGGCTTAAAGGGAGGGGAGGAGAATGGGGAAAAACAGAAGAATTAAAGTATATTATGTACAGGTATACATTCACCGTCATGAATGCAATCATTATGTATGAAAAATATGTACTAATTTTTAAAATAAAATTTAAAATATTGAGAGGAACACCATAAAAAAAGAAGTCGAAATGGATAACAAATGTATGAAAAACTTTTCAACATCTCTGGCCAGTAGAGAAACACAAATTAAAAGAACATTAAGATTCCATCTTAGGGCTGGGGATTTAGCTCAGTGGTTAGAGTGTTTGCCTAGCAAGCACAAGGCCCTGAGTTCAATCCCCGGGACCAAAAAGAAAAAGAAAAAGAAAATATAATGTTGAGTGAAACCGGACACACAAGCTTAAAGATCACATGCTGTCTCTCATTTGAGTGAAGCAAAGTACAAACAAAGAGAATAATGATGGGTGGCTGAAGATTTAGCTCAGTGGTTAGAGTGCTTGCCTAGCAAGCACAAGGCCCTGAGTTCGATCCCCAGCACGAAAAAAAAAAAAGAAAGAAAGAAAAAAGATAATAATGATGGGTGGATAGAAGGAGAAAGGGGCTGGGTCTCTTGCAAATAGGAAGGTGTTGGAGAAATTAAGGATGAGGGACCCGGGAGAGGGGAAAGGGAAAGAAGTAGAATAAAGATACGCCATGCACAGGAACCAAACCACTTCAATGAGTATAAACATCCTATGTCAAGATGTCATCCTATGAGCCAAGATTAATAACACCAACGAGAATGAAAATGGGGACAAGGGGACCGAGTGGGGAGGGTGGGGGTGAGGGAAGGGGATCGAAAAGGAATCGAGTTGTATCATGTACATGAACCCTTTCTGTGAGATCACTGTAAGCTGCATGGACTGCATACATGTACTAATAAAAAAATAAAACATCAACTAAAAATAGACATTCCATATGGCCCAGACATTCCCCTTCTAGGTATCTCCCAGAAGGAGTTAAGACATCGGGTGATGCGCGCACACCCGCGTCAATAGCAGCACAACTTAGACCAGTAAACCCGGGAAGCAGCCTGTAGGTCCGTCTCGGGTGAATGAAGCAAGACAACGTGGTGTCTCCGCGGGATGAAGCGCTTCTCCCCACGCAGGAAACAGCCGGACGCTCGTCTTGCAGCTCGCTCGCTGACCGCTCTTTCCCTTTCTGGTCAGAAGACCAAGTGTCTCGTGTGTTTGGGGCTTCATCCGTCACTATAATTTATACGCGTGTGTCAGAATCACGCTGTGCGCGGGAAATGCACACTTGACCGATGTGTGCGCTGCAGCCGCGTTCCCGGAGCTGTAATCATCCGCCTTCCGCAGCCCGCGCGGTGCTGTTCGCATGTGGTTTGAGCACGTTCGCGGCTGGATGTCCCTGCGAGGGAAGGACAACGTCCCGGCGGTGAGCCACGAGGAGCTGGCAAAGGTAACCGGCATCCTCACGGTGCGCACCTTCCCCACCGCCACGCTGGCTCCGCGCTCCCGCCCAGGAGCTTTTCTGACACCTTCGGTGTCCCACTTTGGGCTCGGGAAGACCCACCGAGGGGGAGATTAACTCTCCGGTCTCCATTCTGCCGATTCTGCTTCTCCCAGCCGAGAGTCACGGTGTCCTCAGGTTTGCTAGTTTGTTTCAACGGACAATGCGCAAGAGGACTTTGCAGCGCACCGAGGCCGACTGAGGCTCCCTGGTGGTGGGACCGTTTCTGCGGCGAGGCGGGCGACGCTGCGACACGCTGGTGAGGTGCCGAGATGGTCCGCCCGTCTGAAATCCCCACTTCACCGGCGGAGGAAGGGGAAGGCGGGAAGTCGGCGGCGGACACTCCGAGGGGAGCGCAGGAGGCCGGGAAGGCGCCTGGGCGGTTCTGAGATCTCCAGGGCGCGCAGGGCGCTGTGCGGGCGGGCGCGGGGAGGAGCCAGCGGGGCCCCGCAGCACAGGACGAGCGTGCTGGACAGCCAGGAAGTGTGTGTGTCAAAAGAGTCGGCAGACAGGACTGTGGAAGTTCCCGGTACAGATGACGTAGGTCTGACTTGAAAGACCTGCCAGTTCCCCAAACCTGACTGTTACACCTTGCATGCGAATTAACGCACCATGCTGTACTTCATGAATGTCTAAAATTACCATGTATTAGTATGCAGGTATATATTTTAGGTTAATATTTTAAAAAGCAGATTTTTAAGAAAGTTAATGAAAATAAAACAGTGTGACAGACAACTGTAAAAATAACTTACTTTCTTAGCATTAATGCAGAGAAAACAGAAAATACAGCAGACACAATGCTTTACCCTCCGGGAGAGATCAAAGCTGCCATCGCGCAGCCCCGCGGTCTCCCTACCAGGAAATGCGTCTTCACCCAGCAGCCTGGACCTGCGGCCAGCGCCTGGAGCTGCGCTCTGCACCCTCCTGAGACTCTCCTTTCACATCTCACGGGACTTCTCGCTGTGGCCTGCCGCATCTGTGTCTCCTGCTCGGTTACTAACTGGGGATCATGGAATAAAGACAGTAACAGGGCAAACTCTTTCTGTTAACAAACACTGAGTAATAGACACCAAAGACTAATTATTGAGATCATGTGTTATACGACCTTATAAATGTTTTGGGTTACTCGAACATGATTTACGGGAAACAGACATGTTTTGGCGTAAGTACTAACCGTTCCCAAGTTCTCACTAGGCCTGTCCATGCTGGTGCTCATCACTGTCCGTCTGTGTTCTCGGAGTGGCCAGGAAGGCCCCGGTCCTGTTTCTAAGGTGCGCTGCACTCAACCACACCGGGAGTCCTGCTCATCGCTGCCCTATGTACACATGTCATGCTCTTGGATTCTGCCTTCTCACTCTCTTCCTCCTCTTGCATCCAACTCAAATGTTTCTGCCTTTGATACGTGATGGCTGTCTCTGTCTTCCACCTTCTCTCCCACCCTGGCCAGCCCCTCCTTATCCTCTGCTTGTCTCCTCCTCAGATCCTTGCCTGCTGGACACTGGCTCACCCCTGCGGTAGTCTCTGACTCCAGCCCCTTAGTCCTAGAAAGGAATCTTCAGGACAAAAAATAGAAACTTCCCCTGCAGCCCCCAGGACACTGAGAAGCCCTGTGCCCCTGAGTCTGGGGAGGTCTCTCATTGCTTCCTGAGAGTCCTAAATGGGTCGATTTGGAGACTTTGCTCTCCCCCATCTCTCAATCTATACAGGACAAAGACTCCCCCGCCCATACGGGGGTTGAACTCGGAGCCTTCTCAATGTGCAGCATGTCCCGGCCATTTTAATTTTTGATTTTGAGGTAGGATCCCTCTAGCTCACTAAATTGCCCAGATTAGGCTCAAACTTTTGATCTTCATGCCTCAGTCTCCCAGAATGCTGGAATTACAGGCATGTCAGGAGACTGAGGCAGGAGGATCGCCAGAAGTTCAAGGCCAGCCTAGATTACATAGTGAGGCCCAGTCTCAAGAAACAAAAACAAAACAACAACAAAAAAAATCACAGGCATGTGCCACCACACCTGCTTTAGCAAATACATTCCCACCCACTCCGCGCCATCACGCACAACAAAATTAAACTTGAATTTTCTTTTTTTAATGGTAGCAACATTTTATTAAAGGTAGGAAAAGAAACAGATTCTGCAGTGTGAGCTGGGCCAATTTAAACGTAGGAAGAGAAGTACACCTTACAGCGTGAGGGCAGACAACTGTGCAGAGTGAGCAGTCACGGTGGCCTTAAATTTGAACTTGACCTAATTGCTGAAGGTGTAATGAACTCTGTTGTCCCACCTATTCTGTCGCTGGGTCTAAACGCTTCCCCTGGGTCTGGGGTGTAGCTCAGCAGTAGAGCACTTGCTGGGCAGCAGAGAGGACAAAAGAGATGGGGAGGGAGGAGGAGGGGGAGGAGAAAAGAAAAAAAATGAATACTTCACATTCTCCAGATTTAGCTCAGTGGTAGAGCTCTCGCCTAGCAAGCCTGAGGCCCTGAGTTCGATTCCCAGCACCTCCCACAAAAACCACACACACACAGATTAGAATGCAGCTATTCCCCTTCTAGGTATCTTCCCGAAAGAGTTAGACATTGATTGTATTACAGTGACATGTGAATACCAGGTTTATAGCAGTACAATTCATAATGGTTTAATCTTGAAAGCAGCCTATATGTTTGTCAACAGAAAAATGGATGAAGAATATGTCATATGTACAGACAGTGGCGTGCTACTCTGCCATAAAGAAAGATAAAGTTGGCTGGGGATTTAGCTCAGTGGTTAGAGTGCTTACCTTGCAAGCACAAGGCCCTGAGTTCAATCCTCAGCACCAAAAAAAAAAAAAAAAGAAAGATAAACTTGAGTCATGTGTAGGAAAATGGATGCACCTTGAGACCATAATGTTCAGTGAAATAAATCAGACATACAAGCTTAAATATCACATAGTTTCTCTTATAGGAGAAATCCGAAGTATAAAAAAAGAGCAAAATAAAAGATGGATAATAGAAAGTAGGGAGATGGATCTTCCTCAAAAGGGAAAGGGATCAAAAGATGAGGGTAGGGAAGGGGGAAAGGGGATGAAAAAAGAATTAAGATGTGCCATATACATGTAGCAACTCCACACAAGTTCTGTAAAACATGATGCGCTGCAAACATGGACTAATACAAAAATAAAAAGAAGAATGAGAGCCAGAGGTAGGAGTGCACACCTGTAACCCCAGCAGCACTCAGGAGGCTGAGGCAGGAGGATCACCTCAAATTCGAGACCAGCCTGGGCTACATAGTGAGTTCAAAGCCAGCCTGAACCACATGATGAAGAGACCCAGTTTCAAAACAACAACAACAACAACAAAAAGCAATAGAGAGTCCTGTCTCTACCCCATGCCCCTGGATCCCAAAGACATCATGAGAGTCACCCCAAGAGGCCACCAGGGATCCAGTGACCGAGGCTGTGACAATAACAGTCTGACACACTTCGGGCGGCTGCTCAGCTTCCCCCCACCACACACACACAGGTAGGAGAAACAAAGTCTAGCTGTGGCCTCACCCTGAGGGACACAGGCATGGGGATGTCCGAGACCCGCCTCCCAGGGTCCCCTTCTCCTTCCTGGGCCGTAGGAAATCGGATGCTCCCCCAAGGAGTGTTCGGAACACAGCCTAGATCAGGAGACGGTAAAATTCCCAGATCTAGAAGGCATGAGAAGGCTGAGACCACCTGGGCAGAAAAGGTGACTTGAAACTGAGGTTAGATGGATTTGAATTAATCCATTCTCTTTCTAGTCAGCTATTCTTGTGTGAATTTGTCTTCCATTCACAATAAATTAATGAATTTTCCATTCACCTAGAGAACGCTGGGCCCCGGGGTGTGATTCTAAAACAAGGCCACTTCTCCCGCACAAACCTCTCGGAGTAGGTGGAAAGTTAGATTCCTCCCTGCCCTCCCCTACAGTGGCAGGGTCCGGCTGGGGCAGAAAGATCACCTGGAGCTCGAGGCCAGCCTGAGCTGCATAGGGAGACCCTGTCTCGAAATAAATAAGTAAATAAATAAGTGCTGAGAATTTATAAATAGCACATCAAATGCAATATTGTATGTGTTGGTTTTAGAAATGGAAAGTTCTTACTATGCAATGGACAAGTGGAAATTAGAAAACTTGTTTTTACCAGCAACCTTCCTAGTTTCCGCTATAAATAGAAAAGGCACCAACTGGCTTTCAGAGGTCCACCAAACACAGAACCACGGTGGTCTTGGCTGAGCCGGCTGGGAGCCGGAACTGGTGCTTTCTGCGCTCTCCTGGTCCCTACGCTCCCTCCAAGGACCCCGGGCAGTGCAGCCCGGCCCACCAGCTCCACTAAGTGACCCGGGGCTGAGGGAGCCCGGCTACACGGCCCCTCCTGAAGTCAGAGGACAGAGGGCTGTAACCGGCCCCTCTCCGCCCTTGTTTTGGGGCAACAAATATCGAAGCCAACACAACAGCAAACAGCAAGTGTGGGGAACGGCCAGATGTGTGTTTATTAGAAAGAATGAGAGAAGCTCTCACTAGTCAGAGAGGGCAGTCCATGAGGCTGGCACTGTAGATGTTCAGAGTCAATGGTTTTTTATGCCATTTTGGGGACCTGGACCGGCGTACGCAACAGAAAGTAGGGCTGCTCCTGGTTGCAGTAGGTCTTTGATGTCTGGAAAGCAGGCTGCTTCGTTTGTATTTCACTCCCTCAGGGAGCTCTCTGATTTGGAGAGGGACCTGCTCTTTGTCTCTTGCATTTCCTTAGGCCCGTTTTGCTTTGCTGACTCACTCAGGCCCTGACTTCTCTTTTAAATTACCTATCCAGGACCAAGCCCTATCCGCCTGACCTCCCCTGTCTCCTGGCTTCACTGACTTTGCTGCCTCCTTTACCAGCATTCTCGTAGGCTAACACAGACTGCCAGTCAACCTGTGATAGCCTTCCCGTGAGCTGAGCAAACAGGTTGAAAAGTGTCATCTCCTCACCCAGGAGAGGGAAGGAAAACCACAGCTGACTGTGAGTTTCACACCTTCCTGGTAAACTGGGAACCTCTTTGGTAAATAACTCTGGGAATAATGAGTGCAACAGATTTTTGGTCCTGGGGAAGTATGTTGCTTGAATCGAATTGGAGCAGAACAGAAATTATGGGCACCTAAAATTCTCAATAATTTCATCCAGGCATGGTGGTGCACGCCTGTAATCCCAGCACAGTTAGGGTTTAAAAATAAGTAAATACAGGGGTGGGGACTTAGCTCAGTGATTAGAGTGCTTGCCTAGCAAGCACAACATCCTAAATTTGATTCAGGGCACCAAAAAAAAAAAAAAGTACAGAAATCTAAATTTGTTAATTATGCACGTACTTTTGGAACACGAGTTTGTTTGTTTTTTGTTTTTTGTTTTTTTTTTTTAAGACAGCGTCTCACTGCATAGTTCAGGCTGGCCTTGATCTCACTATGCAGCCCAGGATGGCCTTGAATTCACAGCAATTCTCCTGCCTCAGCCCCCAGAGTGCTGGGATTACAGGCCTGGGCCACCACACCCAACTTTACCAGTGGTTTTAACTGATGTTAGCCCAATGAATAATGAGATGTAAAGTGAAATGATAAACATGAAAGTGTCCCCCCAAGAAGTTTATCAGTAAAAGGACACCCACTGACTAGGATACAGTCGAAATTTATTAACTGCCAAAATAACTTTATGCTGGGGTTGGATATTTAGCTCAGGGGTAGAGCACTTGCCTAGCAAGCGCAAGGCCATGAGTTCAATCCCCAGCACCCAAAATACAATAATAATTTTATGCTAATAAATCACAAGTAATTGTACAGAAGTGAAGGTTTTGCGGAGTAACATTTCCCGCATCCCCTGTGTCCTCCGAGCGCTGCTCTGCTCCGGTGACTCGCTGCTCCTTGCGCGGCGCGGTGAAGACTCGAGCCTCTCACGGCCTCGGCGGGCGGCTCGGTGCGGGCCGCCGCGGTCCCTGCGCACGAAGGGTCTCCCGGCTAGAGTCCGGCGGTCGGCCCGGAGTCCGAGGGGTCCTCGAAGCAATCCGGGCTCTCGAGAAACACGGGGGGTGACGGCGACAGCGGAGGAGCCGGAGGGAGGCCGGCGGGCCAGGCCGGCGCCGGACCCGGGAACGCGCCGAGGACCGCGCCGGGGCCCGCGGCAGCCGGCTCGCCTTCCGGGCCGCGGGCGGCGGGCTGCGCCCAGGCCTGGGGCGCGCCGGGGAGGGCGGGCGCGGGGAAGCCGAACGCGGGGGGCGCGGGCTGGACGGCGGGGCGGGGGCCCGGGTCCCGGGCGGGTGCACAGTGCGCTCCGCGGCCCCGCGCCCCGGACGGCCGCTGTGCTCCCAGCTGCTCGCGGCGCATCTTGGCCCGCCGGTTCTTGAACCAGACCTGGAGGGACGCAGGCGGGGAGGGTGTCGGGGGAGGGCCGGCGCACCTGCCTCTCCGGGTGGGAAGGGCGGGCCGGCGCCGGGGCTGGGAGAGGGGGAGGCTGGCACCCCGAGGGGCGTCGGGAGGGGTGCTGCAAGGGGCTCTGGGTGCGCAGGGCGCCCTGAGGTCCGGGACCCGAGAGCCCCGGGTCCCTTGTGCTGTAGGGCAGAGATGAAGGGGACTCGGCGTCAGGCCCCCCCGGCCCAGAGCCCCTTGCCAGCCCCGCATCCCTCTGCAATTTGGGGCGGCTGTCCTGCACCTCCGAGCAACACCCACCCGGGGCCCTCGCCAAGGGGGCACGAACCTCTATCTTTTGGTCCATCACCTTCAGGCTTTTGGCCAGCGCGGCCTTCTGCTCGTGGGAGGGGTACTTCTCCTTGGCAAAGAGCTCCTCCAGCTGGCGCTGCTGCTCCTTGGTGTACACCGTGCGCTCCTGCCGCGGCCTCTTAGGCTCTGGGGGGCCTGGGAAAGCTGGGGGTTGTGGGGCAAATAAGGGGTATTGGGGACCTAGGGCTCCTTGGAAACCTGAGGAGTCTGAAGACACTGGAGGTCGTAGAGGAACTAGGGGGCCTGTGGGACCTGAGTAACTTCCTGGACCTGAGTAACTTGGGGGACCCGAGTTACCCTGGGGACGTGAGGGCATTGGGGGAACTGGAAGATATGGGGACCCTGAGGACAGTGGGCAGCCTGAGGGAAGTGGGGGAAATAAGAGAAAAGGAAGTCAGAAGCCACACAAACTGCCCTCCACCACCCCTCAGGGACCCATTCAGATCCAGGCCTCTGCAGCTGCATCTTGGAAGTGGGTCTGGCCATGACACTCGCAGGGGCCACAGAGCCCTGTCCCAGGCTCAACTCCATATGCAGCGTTGCCTCCCACTTCCCAGACCCCACAAAGTCCCTGCTGTTCTGCACCCCCAGCCCGGGATATGGCCCCCCACCAGCCCAGGCCCCTCAGCCTCTGGACCCGGCTCACCCAGGAAGTCACTAGGGTTCTGCATCCTGACTCCGCTCGGCTCCTGCACCTGAGATCAGACGCTGCCAGGACCTGGTTTTAAATCCCACCTCCTGCTCTGCCCACCCTGCGGGACCCTCCTTCCGCCCCACCCCTGCCGGGAGTCACTAATCCTTTCTTTACTGAGCAGCTACTGAGTGCTGGGTGTGGAGCTGGGGGCTGGGAACTCAGTGGCCAAGGCAGCTTCGGTCCCTTCCTTATGGATGCAGCCCGGGGAAGACGGCTCACGGGGTCCCCATGGCACGCGGGAGATGCGTCCCAGGCCAGGGGCCTCCTCGGTCCTCCCCAGAGGGGGAATCCCTGCTCTCTGTTGCAGGAAACGCGGCTAATGTCCCCTTCAGAGACACCATGCTGGCGTCTGGTTTTTACTAGGACCTGCAGTGCTGCTCTGCTGAGTCCGGCTGCATCAAAAAGTCAAAGTGAACTTCTCATTTACCCCCGCTACAGAGGGGACCTCTTGGTCAGCAGGCAGCCAGATTTACTTTCTCAGTCTGCAGGAAACTGCTATTATGATCAATACCAGGGCCTGGGGATTTAGCTCAGTGGTTAGAGCACTTGCCTAGGAAGTACAGGCCCCAGAGTTCGATTCCCAGCACACACAAAATAGAGACTAACAAAAGTAAGTATGAACCGCTCGCCAAATTGTCAAACACAAACCCAAATTCTATACCAGTTCCTTTCAAACACCTTCTCACTGACATCCCGCTAAATCCCCCTCCTCGCCCACCGCCATAGGACAGTAAACTCAACTCCATTGAGAGCTCTTCTCCTGAGGGCGCCGACAGACATCACCAAGTCAGCCTCAGACACAGCTATCTCCAAAGGTGTTTCCGGGGAAAGAACACGATCCCTCATCTCTTCCCATACGCATCCAGGTATGCGCCTTCGCCACTCCATCCCAATAACCAAAATGTTTAATTATTTCTTTTTTGAGGCAGGTTCTCACCATGTAGATCAGGCTGGCCTCAAACTCACTATGTAGCCCAGGCTGGCCTTGAATTCACAGCAATCTTCCTGCCTCAGCCTGCCAAGTGCTGGGATTACAGGTGTGCACCACCACACCCAGCAATTTTTTTTTTAATTATATAGTTGGGACCAGGATTTGACAAGTTAAAGGCCCTTAACATCCTCACCCTCCTGGTGCCCAGTGCATTCCCAGCCAGCTAGCGCCACAGTGCACCGTGACTCTGGCCGGAGGTTTCCAGGAAGGAAACCAAGTGAATATCCACACATGGTACAATGCTGCTGTGAGACATTGAGCAACCAATTCAAAGCTCCTAGTAAACTTATAATCAAGAGTTCTGTTTGCTTTGTTTCATTTTATATATTGTCTTTTTGTTTTGGTTTAGTTTTGGTTTTGGTTTTTGGGACAACCCAGGCTGCCCCCAGACTTGCAGTTATCTTCCTGCCTCAGCCTCCAGAGTGCTGGGATTACAAGCATGGGCCACCACACCCACCATGTCAGATATTACAAGGTTTTCAGTGGCAGGTTTGGGGTGGCCCTGTGTCCAGCAAGTCTTCACCACCATTTTTCCAACAGCATGTTCTCAGCATGTGTCTCTGTCCCAATGTGGTAACTTTCTAAATGCTTCAAAGTTCTCATTATTATTCTGCATCATGGTGGTCTGTGCCCAGAGGTTGCCAATGTTTCTATTGGTCATTCAGGGCACCACGAACCGCTCCAGTGGAAGACAGGGAGCCTAAATGATAGCACTCTGTCATCACCACCCACAGCCGCTCCCGCCTCTCTCCCTTTTCCAGGGTCTCCCTGTTGCAGACACAGAGTGCTGTTGGAATCAGGCTGCCTCCTAAGGATGCTGCGGTGGCCTCCAAGTGTTCAGCTGAAAGCAAGAGTCCACTCCTCTCGCTTTACAACCGCACCTAGAGATAAAGGATTACACTCCAGAGCCCTTTTTCGTCAGATGATTCACCAAGCTGTGAACACAAAGGAAAATTTCCCCTGTTGCTTTGGTGAATACACAAAAGATAAGAAAGCAAAACGGCCTCCCTGCTGATCTGGAGAAGGTCTTGCCAGGTGCACAGCATCGCCTTAGGGCAAGCTTAATCCATAACAAGATCTTAGCTCTCCTCAATTCTGCAAAACCCGTGAAAGGCCAAAGGCAAGGAAGCTGCAGAAGAAAAGCCTAAAGCCAGCTGGGTAACACAGAGAGCAAAGCCTCAGGGCTCAGCAGAAGCACAGCAAGCTCCCCAGAAGGTCCAGCGGGCACCCTGTCGAGGGGGCAGCATGGACAAAGCAGCATCTGCTCAAGAAGCTGCCACTCAGGATCCGCATAGCTAGCAGGCACCGAGGCTGGGCTGCCAGGTGACAAAGGACAGGCTCAGTGTCTTCGCAGCTAGTGCAGCTGTGACTGCCTCCAAGGCCGTGTTCCTCACCGTCTGACAGTCCTAGGAGCCCTGTGAATTCAGCTGTTCTGCCGGCCTCAGTAAAGGGAGCAGCAAAGCCAGGGCAACTTCATGTGTTTATTCCGCTTGCCAGGCATGGTGGAGCAGGCCTGTGATCCCAGCACTCAGGAGGCTGAAACAGGATCGCGGCAAGTTCTAGGCCAGCCTGGGCTACATAGTGAGGCCCTGTCTCAAAAAAACAAAATAATAGTAATAATAATAATGATGATGATGGGCTGGGGATTTGGCTCAGTGGTTAGAGTGTTTGCCTCGCAAGCATGAGGCCCTGAGTTCGATTCCCGGTACCAAAAAAAAAAATAATAATAATGATGATGATGATGATGACAATGGTTTAAAAATAAAAAGGATCAGGATGTAGCTCAGTGGTAGAGGTCTCATTTAGAATGGCCCAGGCCTAGGTTCAATATCATACTACTCCAAAAATAAGAAAAGGAAAACCAACCATCAACATCCAGGAAAGACCCTTCACCAGCAAAAAGATTATAATCCACCAGGGAGTGGTAGCACCTCCTAGCACTAGGAGGGATTATGAGTTCGAGGCCAGCCTGGGCTACATAGTAAATTCAAGGCCAGCCTGAACTACACAGGGAGACCCTTCTCAAAAAACAAAACAAAACAAAGCAGCAGAGGAAGCAAGGTGTGGTAGCGCAGGCCCGTAATCCCAGCACTCTGGGAAATTGAGGCGAGAGGGTAGCAGGTTAGAGCCCAATTTGAGCAATTTAGAGATTTTATCTCGAAATGAAAAATAGATAAAACTATCTGGGGATGCAGCTCAGTGCAAAGCCCCCAGGTTCAATTCCCAGTACTGAAAAAGAAAAAAAAAAGCACAGGAGCTGGAGTGTAACGACAGCAAAGAGGTCAAGTAAACTGCCTTATCGCACGGGCCCAAGGAACACTGTAGATTAGCACACCCTGCGTGCACAAAGGCATGTGGAGGAGAAAGCCAGCATGGGCATCCTGGAGAGGAGGACCAAGGCAAAGCCCTGCATCGGGGACAGCTCCCCGCCGGGAAGAAGGGCGTCAGGGGACTGAGGTGGGGACCTCAGAGGCCAGGAAGGAGCTGGGGTCTTGCTCGATGCGCCTGGAAAGGCAGAGACAGGGCCTCACAGGCTCCCCAGCTTGGGGGCTGGACCGTTAGTGTGGTCTTCTCTGAGGCCCGGCTGGAAGCAAAGTTCTGGAAGAGTCTGTGGAGCCAGCTCCAAGTCTCGGTCCCCACACCCTCCTCCCTCAATGATGAGGTGCCACAGCGTCCCCACACTGCACCTTGTCCCTCCTTGGGACAATCACAAAGGCTGGCCACTGGCCGTGATGGGCCCCCTGGTTTTCCTTGGTGCTCTCCATCATGTTGCAAGTCATATACTGTCGGTTTGGTTCAGGAGAGGGGTTTGTATTGGTTTGTTTGGTTTGGTTTAGTTTGGTTTTGAGAAAGGTCTTTATGGCCCAGGCTGCCCTGGAACTGGTGGCGATCCTCCTGCCTCAGCCTCCCGAGTGCTGGGATTACAGGTGTGAGCCATCACACCCAGCAATTTTTTTTTTTTTTAAATCAAAGCTTCGGCATTGAAGTTACACCGACATGACCCAGGGCTATTCAATTCTCTCCTCCCAGCCTGTGTTTCTTCTGAGAAGCGCCCAGAAGGCTGGGGCTGGGCCTGGTGACCCTCAGGGCCCTGTCTCAGTGAAGACCCAGGGAACGAGTGATCCAGGAGCAGGCATCACAGTCCTGCACGCAGTCTAGAGTGACTGCGTGGCCACAGCTGTCCCCCGGGCAGACGTTCACGGTTAACAGGGTTAAAGCCCCTGTCTGCAGGAAGCCCTCCCCCACAGGCCGGCATCTGAACCTCAATCCTCCCTAATTCCCCACCATTCTGCTGAGGCTGGACAGTTGTCCTAAGAGGATTGGCGCATTTGCTAAATTGGTCCTGGGCAGGGAGAGAGACGACAGCCTGGGGCGGGCAGGGACGGGAGAGGGTATCCAGCCACCAGGGATGGAGGAGATGGGAAGAGGGAAAGGGAGCAGAGCCTCCCTCACACCCAGAAAGGATGAAACAGAAGAAAGCAGGAAAAATGGGCAGGACAAAAAATGGAAGAGAGCCGGGTGAGGTGGCACACACCTGTAATCCCAGCACTCAGGAGGCTGAGGCAGGAGGATCACTGCGAATTTGAGGCCAGCCTGCACCTCATAGTGCGTTTGAGGCCACATAGAGAGACCCTGAACTACGTAGAGAGACCTTGTCTCAAAAATAAAAATTAAAGAAACAATTGGAGTGGAGGGGACAGAGGCACCCCACCAGATGAGCTGAAGCCCATCCTTGGGACAGCCACGAAGGCCGGCCCCTGGCTGTGCCAGGCCCCCTGGTTTTCCTTGGTGTTCTCCATCATGTTGCAAATCATATACTGCCGGTTTTGGTTCTGGGGAGGGGTTTGTATTGGTTTGTTTGGTTTGGTTTGGTTTAGTTTGGTTTTGAGAAAGGTCTTTGTGGCCCAGGCTGCCCTCAAATTTGTGGCGATCCTCCTGCCTCAGCCTCCCGAGTGCCAGGATTAGAGGTGTGAGCCATCACACCCAGTGATTTTTTTTTTTTAAATAAAAGTTTCAGCATTGAAGTTACCCCAGCATGAGCCAGGGCTATTCAGTTCTCTCCTCCCAGCCTGCATTTCTTCTGAGACGATCCTCAGGCCCCTGTCTCGGGGAGGACCCTTCCTGGCTGGGGGGGCCCAGGCAGGTCCCCAGCCCTTGCTCTCCAGTTTGCCTATCTGTGAAGCAGAGATAGGACTGGTTTAGCTCTAAACATTACTAAACTGCCGAGGCTGGGTTTGAGCTTGCAATCTTCCTGCCTCAGCCTCCTAGTGTACCTGGGATAACAGGCGTGTGCACTGCCCAGCTTCCGTGTTCCATCTTAATGGGCTTCAGAGAAATGTGGGGCGAAGTCACACGGAGGGACCCGTAGCCCCCAGACTGAAGGGACAGAGCAGATCCTGTTCCTACAACCACATCTGCATCTCCAGGAGAAATATAGAAATAAAATATCACCCAGACTTTCAATGATATGCAACATTTTTAATCAGTTTCACTGTGTAGTCAGGGAAGGGGCCTAATGCCGGCGAGTGACAAAGGCGGGACGGAAATGCCGGCCTCTTCCGTGGGCACCCGGCCTCGCAGGCTCTCGAGGCTTCGGGAAACAGGACCGTTGGTGGCCCCCAGACACCGAGATGCCTGCGCCGAAGAGGTCCACTCAGGGAAAGGAACTCGGGGTCCCAGATGGGACTCCACTCCTCAGAGCCCAGCACTGGGGCGGCGTGAAGTCTGACCCCTGACCTGCGACGGGCCCTGAGCCTCCAGGCCGCACCACCGTCCACGAAGCCCTCTCCTGTGCTCACGGTGAGCAGGACGGCTGAGAGTTCGAGGCCTGCCTGGACTACACAGAGAGACCCCCAGGGCTGAGTTCAGGTTTCCAAATCCCTCAATCAAAACTGAGAACGAAATAAATCTATGAGAGGGAAGGTATCCTTCAAGGCAAGCTCTTCCAAATCCATCCCACCCCCATATTTCAGATGAGAAATCTGCCCGCCTGACTCTTTCCAATGAAGTTGTACTTGGGGTACCCAATGCAACCACCCCAATTCCACCAGTGTTTGGGTGAAATTTGCCTTTAGAAAATCCTAAAACAAAAGAAAAATGGTAGAGATGGAACTGGCATCCCGCCTTCCATTCCGCTACCAAAGATGCCCATTCCCAAAGTGCTAAGGGGTGAGGGACAGACTGAACGCCTTAAAAAGAAACTAAGCAGGAAATATACATATACATACATGTCATATACACACGCACAATATCAAAGCCCCTAAACATCTCAGGTAAGCCTGAAATCTGTACAATTTCAAATGAATTTTTTTTTTAAATCGGTCTTGCTATGTAGCTGGCCTTGAACTCACTATGCAGCCCAAACTGGTTTCAGACTAACTGCAGTCCTCCTGCCTCAGCCTCCCAAGTGCTGGGATTACGGGCACGCACCACCACGCCCAGCTTCCAAATGAATGTTTCAAATGCACCTGTGTATTTGCCCTAAATTGGAACCTCTTGGAGTCAGTCTTAGACTCTAGAAGGACCCCAACCCGGCTACAGAGGCATCCACCCCAGCACAGAGATTCTGACCTTCGCCCCAGGTCAGCTACGAGGCCAGCCTGCTTTTCCCCAGATACAGAAAAATGGTAGTCTGGGCTCGGGGTCCCAGTGGTGAGCCGACACTGTGCAGACAGCTTTGCTAAGTCTTGTGACCGTCCCAGGAGAGGTGCAGCCCACCCGCGGGAGGACAGGCGGACTGCGTCGGGCTGAGCCGGGCCTGCACCACAGCCAGAATCCAAACTGCACGGGCGGTGGGGAAGAGTGTGGAGACAACATCTTCTACAAGATCTGAAACTTCCAGGCACTCTGATCCTTGTAGTCCAGAGGGTCCATGGGGTTGTAGGTGAATTTCCAGGTGCCCGCGGGGTCCTTGAATTCCAAGCTGTCCACGGGGCTGTAGGCGCTGTAGCTCTGGCCTGACAGGGAGGTGGGGGACTGGGCCAGCGAGGGGCCCACCGAGGGACCCGACAGGGGGCTGAGCGCCGGGCCCCCCAGCTGGGGCACCATGGGAGAAAGGTAGGGGTCCAAGCCACTGAAGTAGGAGCTCGGAGAGCCGTAAGCCGAGGGCGAGGAACAGAAAGCCGAGGCAGGGGCATAGGTCATGGCATAGGGGGCTGAGCTCAGGGAGGGCCCTGAGGCCACCAGCCCAGACCGCTGGGCCTCGGGCAAAGGGGACTCCGAGGCTGGACTCCAGATGGACACCGTGGCCACTGCCGTGGTGGGGGAGCCCGACGGGCCCGGCAGAGGGGGGCTGTAGGAGTCCGAGATGCCCAGGGGCTCGGCACACACCTCCGTGGAGGGCCGCGGGGAGCTGCCCGCCTTCCTCTTGGCCGGACGAGCCTTGGCCTGAGCCCCGGGTGGCTGCTGCTGCTGCTTCTGCTGCTGCCGTTGCTGTCGGCACTTGGCCCTGCGGTTCTTGAACCAAACCTAGCACAAGGAGCAAAGACCCGGGCGGTAAGCAGGGAAGGACCGGAAGAGCCGTGGTGCCCTCAGAGGGTGGGCCCGCGTCACACGGCGCCAGTCTGCACCCAACCGTGGGACACCCGGTCATGCGACATGTATGCACACAAACACCACGTCTAGACACATGCATCCACCCATTCATCATGCACACGTACATGCAATCAAATCACACATATCACACATACACAGCCACACAAACATACGCATTCTTGTTACCCACTCGGTCATACAGACATACACACACTCGCCCTTCCAGTCACATATGCACACCTGTCGTGTGTATTCTCACACATACATGAACACATTCATCCATTCACACATTCAGGCACAGATGCATACAAGCATGTCTGTATGTGCATATCCACCCATCATGCATATATGTATATGCAGTTGCACACATATCACACATACACACAGTCATACATATACATACATGTTTATCTACCCATCATACAGATACATATACACATACCCATTCTTCCGATCACACATATACACATGTAATGTGAATACTCACACATACATAAGTACATTCATGTAACCAATCACGTGTGTGTGCGTGTGTACAGTCATTCAGATACACACTCATCCATCCTTCCAATCACACACGCACATGCACATATAGAGTTACACATGTGTATATCCGCCTATGCTCTGCCTCACTTCTACACATACACATGGAAGAGCGAGGAGGCGGCTCAGTGGCAGAGCACTTGCCTGCCACGCAGGAGAAAGCAGGTTCCATCTCCAGCACCACGAGAAGGAGGAGGAGAGGAGGAGGAGGGGAAGGAGAAAAGACACACGCACAGGTCTGTCCTTCCGCCCATCCACCCTCCACCCATCCAGCTAACAAACATGAATTGACGTCCCCCGTCTTCCACTGCCGACCCACACGCCCAGGCCACTGTCCAGGGACCGTCACGTCCATGGAGCTGATGTTCTAGGTGGGTTCTAGTGGAGCGAGCCACATTAGAAATAAATAGTAAGTAAGGGAGTCAGAGTATTTTAGAAGATGGTAAAGGCTATGAAAAAGCAATTGAGCAGGAAAAGGGGGAACAGAAGATATGAGGTGGGGCTGTAGGTGAATTTAATTTTTTTCTTAAATTAGGGGTAGCGCAGTGGCAGAGCACTTGCCAGCCCCTGGGCTCCATCTCAGTATCACCAAAAAAATAAAAATAAAAATAAAACAGGGGCTGAGGATCTAGCTCAGTGCACAAGGCCCTGAGTTCGATCCCCAGCTCAAAATAAATAAATAAATAAATAAATAAATAAATAAATAAAATAAAATAAAACAGGTTGGAGATTTAGCTCAGTGGTAGAGCGCATGCCTAGCAAAGTGCAAGGCCCTGAGTTCAATCCCCAGCACCCAAAAAAATAAATAAATAGGGCCTAGGGATTTAGCTCAGTGGTTAGAGAGCCTGCCTAGCAAGCACAAGGCCCTGAGTTCGATCCCCTGCACCAAAAATAAAAATAAAATAAATAAAATTAAAAGTCGAATCTAAAATTCTTTATTAAAGTTCCTCCAAAGCAGACTTTTGGGAGGTGTTTGGTTGGTTGGTTTTGAGACAGGGTCTCGCTATGTAGTCCAGGCTGGCCTTGACCTCGTGACGATCCTCCTGCCTCAGCCTCCCAAACTCTGGGACTACATGCATGCACCACCACACCGGACAAAAGCAGACTTTAAAAAAATAAAGACAAAGTGCTGTGGTCAGCGTGGGTCTCCTTGCCAGGCGGAGCGATCAGAGCGGGCAGGGGCAGGGGGCCCGCGGGACAGGGGGCCTGCGGGGCGGAGGGGGCGGAGGGCGGCGACGCGGCCCGGCGCCCACCTGGACCCTGGACTCCGGCAGGCTGATCTTGAGCGCCACCTCCTCTCGCGCGTACACGTCTGGGTACTGCGTCTTGGCGAACAGCGCCTCCAGCTCCTCCAGCTGGCTGCGGGTGAAGGTCGTCCGCTCCCGCCGCTGCTTCCGGGGCGCACCTGGGCCGGCATAGGGACGTCTCACTCTCTCACCTCGGCTGGACCTAGAATCCTAGTCTCCAGCAATCCTCCTGCCTCAGCCTCCCAAGGAGCTGGGACTCCAGGCGCATACCACGGTACCGAGCCCCGCTTGTAAGCTTTCTAACGCCCCGTGAGACGTCTTCTGTGCTAAGACGTTGTACCTCAAAGAGGGTTGCTGGCGCTCCAAGTCTACCCGGTAAAACCGGCCAATCGGTGTAGTTAAAATTGATACAAAAGGGCGAGGGGAGGCGAAGCTTTACAGCCGGGCATGGTGGTGCACGCCTGTAATCTTAGTGTGCTGGGCTGCTGAGGCAGAAGATTCGTAAATTCAACCCCAGCTTGAGCAGTTTAGCAATTTAGCTCCTTTTTTCCCCCGGATTGAACCCAGGCCCTTTGCACTGAGCTACACCCCCAGTCATTTTTGAGATAGAGTCCCACTAAGTCGCTAAATTGCCCAAGCTGGGCTTAAACTGGACACCCTCCTGCCTCAGCCTCTCAGCGTGCTAAGAGGACAGGTGTGTGCCACCCCACCCAACTTGCTAATTTAGTGACTCAGCAAGACCCTGTCAAAATTCTTTTATTTATTTATTTTGTTTATTTGCTTGCTTGCTTGCTTGTTTTGAGACAGCGTCTCGCTATGCAGCCCAGGCAGGCCTCGAACTCACAGCGATCCTCCTGTCACAGCCTCCCAAGTGCCGACATCACAGGTGCGAGCCATCCCCACCTAGCTAGCACTGTCCCTGCATTCTACCCCACTAGGCTCCTGCGGGGGCACCTGACACTTGCAAAGGAACACAGAAGCGGCCAACAGCCCCTCACGCCACCCTGTAAATGTCTTCCCCTGAGGGCCGGGGACTCCGGAGGTCACCAAGAGCTGGGGCCTGCGGGAAGGCAGGAAGCAGACGGCACTTACTCGGGTAGGGCACGGCCTGGTGCATCAGGTCCACGCCAGGGCCACTCAGGGCCAAGGCGCTGACGGAATAGTGGGGCCCCGGATTCATATATGCCATCATCACCTCTGGAGACTCGGGGGCCCAGGTTGGGGGCCTGCAAGAGAAGGGGTATGGGACACTCACCAGCTACTCACTGTTGTCCACAGACGGGCTGAGACACAGCTCTAGGTCTCGCTATGTAGTTTGGGCTGGCCTGAAACTCCCCATGTACCCCACACTGGCCTTAAACTCGTGGCAACTCTCTTGCCTCAGCCTCCCGAGTCCTCATCTATAAAACAGCCCTCTACTTAATGTTGTGAGAGTCTGTACAGCAGAGAGTCGAAGCCATCACGGACTCAAAGAGAAGCCTTTATTCCTGCTCCATCCTGTAAAAGATCTGGCCAGCCTGAGGCACAGGCTGTAATCCCAGCATCTGGGAAGGCTGAGGCAAGAGGATCACCACAAGTTCGAGACCAGCCTGAACAATACAGCAAGAACCCTTCTTAAAGAAGCAAACAACAAACCAACAAATAAATGGATAAATCAATCCATAAAACACCCCAACACACAGTAAGTGTTGTACAACTAGTTGTGGAGGTTATTGTACTGACAAGCATAGACTTGGTTTGCAAAGACTGGACACCACAATTTTTTTTTTCTATTAGGCAAGCACTCTAACCACTGAGCTAAAGCCCCAGCCCCTTTGTTTTTCTTTTTAAGAGTAAGAAAATTTACTAGATACTAAGAATGGGGAATAGGAATAGCTCCTGACAAACAGGAGGGGTCCCTGGTGGGTTGCCTTGTCTTTTAAATTTTCTTTCTTTTTTTCTTCTTTTAAATATTCTAAACACATTTTGACAATAGGTATGTGTAGGTGTGTATATCTGATAGATATCATATATGTGACAATTTATATACAATATACTATATAACATATTTATAGCATGTATTTATTATACTTATAATCATTAATAACATTATTATACATTTTATAATATGTGAATAGTTATTATAGCGGTGAGTGGAGGCACAGGCCTGGGCTCCCTAATGAGTTCAAGGTCAGACTGAACTACGTATGGAGACCCCGGCTCAAAAACAAAAACCAAAAGCAAATAAAATAAAATAAAAGGGCTGGGGATGGAGCTCCAAGCAAAGGCCCTGGGTTCAATACTCGGTACCACAAAAACAATAACAATAAATGCATGTTATATGCTTATCCAAAGGGTAAAACGAGGTGCTGAGCAGCATGTAGAGCTCACACCATTCGGACTTGTGAGCCCAGCAGCAGTTCACACATGGGTGTAAAACCCTCCTGTGCAGATGTGCACACCGAGCCACGTCTTGGTCAGCGGTGACCACACTGTGATCTGTGTGTCGCTTGGCCCAGGGCGAGCCGGGCTGTACCAAATCTGCTCCTGGCCCCCGGAGCGTGGCCGTCCTGGTTTAGTGGTTCCAGGGCAGAAACAAGACCCTGCCCTGAGCCTGCCTCCGGGGAGCCGCTCTGAGGAGCCCACACCTTGTCCTCTGTCACTCTGTGGGGATCGTCTTACCCACGGCAGGCGGGTGTGGTGATGTACACCTGTCACCCCAGCACTCAAGAGGCCGAGGCAGGAGGATCACCTCAAGTCCAAGACCAGCCTGGGCTACATAGTGAGACCCTGTGTCAAAAAGCAAAAAAACCAACAAAATCTCCAAAAAGCAAACAAAACATAAAAACCTCTGAGGGCTCCCCCTGCCGGCATTAGGGTGGCCCCGGCAAGCCTTCCCGCCTCTCCAGGGTTTACAGAGGCGGCTTCCTGGGCCCAGGGCTCTCTGCCTGGCCACACACAGCTCCTCTTCCTCCTTCTCCAGCGCAGCACAGGCATAATTCCCCAGGAAAGCCAGCCAGCAACCGGAAATTTTTTATTTTGTCTTATTTTGTCTTGTTTTGTATTTTGTGTTTGTGGTACGAGGAACCGAACCCAGGGCCTTTGCACTGAGCCCAGTATTGGAATTATAGGCATGAACCACACCCAGCAGGGCCTATTAATTATATAAACTGGGTTTCTACTGTTGTCTTTTTGAGACAGGCTCTCGCTGGCCTTGAACTCACTATGCCCAGGCTGGCCTCAAACTGGCAGCGGTCTCCTGCCTCAGCCTCCCAAGTGCTGGCATGTGCCACCAGCCCTGGCTCATTCCGTAAATACTTCGAGGCCTCCCCTACTGTAGGAAGCATGAACGTAGCAAGAACCAGGACACACGGGGGCCGGGTGTGGCTCGGTGGCAGAGTGCATGCCCAGCACACACGAGGCCAAAGTCTCCATCCCACACTAATAAAACAAGAAGGAAACCGAAGAAGCTTCCAGAGAGTTTCAAGAACTGGGAGAAAAATAAGATGGCAGGTGGGGAGAGTGCTGGTCACTCTGCATCAGAACCGGGGCGAAGGCCTCCAGGCCCAGGGAACTCCAGGCGGGAACCGCTTCGTCTTGTTGGAGGGAAAACAAGGGGTCCTGTGGGAACAGGCAAGAGTGACTGAGGGGAGCAGAAGATTCCTAGGACCTGACAGGAGGTCACAGGAGGCTCGCAGCTGGGATTAGAAAAACGAGCCAGGTGCAGTGACACCTGTAGTCCTGGCTACTAAGGAGGCTGAGGCAGGAGGATCACTTGAGTCTGAAAGTCTGAGACCGGCCCAGGCAGTGTAGGAAGACCCCATCTCAAAACAATGATGATGAGAATAACAACAAACCAAAACAGCATTAGCAGGGCACAGTGGCATGCACCTATAGCCCCATCGCTCTGGGAGGCTGAGGCAGGATTGCAACTTTGAGCCCAACCTGGGCAACAGAGCAACTTAGTGAGACTCTATCTCAAAACAAAAAAATAGGACTGGGGATGTAGCCCATCGCGAAGGCCCTGGGCTCAATCCCCAGTACCACCAAACAAACACACAAAATACCATATGTGACCATTTTGCATCGTTTTAGGGTGCTGAATTTGGGAGAGATTTGTTACATAGCAGTAGATAGCTGATACACAAGCCTGCTCCATGCAGGTAAAGTCACTAAACCCTCAGCACAACCTCAGAAGGTGAACAACACATTACTGTGAGCCTTTTTTCCTTTTGTTTTTTCAGACAAGGTCTCACTATATAGTTCAGGTTGGCCTTGAATTCACTACGTTGCCTGGGCTGGACTCAAACTCCTGGCAATCCTCCTGCCTCAGCCTCCCAACTGCTGGGAGGAAAGCCCTGAATCTTTCAGGAAACCCCAGATTCTGGGCCGTGCTGAGTCAGTGTGGCAGCAGGAATCTGAGGGGGGAAAATGGCACTCACCCAAATGGACGGTGACTTTGGGAGTTGGTTTTGGTGGGGACCAGACGACAGCAAAACAGTGACAACAAAAGCCACCTGGAGCTGCCATCAAGCCTTTCTCAGGGCTTGGCAGCGAGGGACAGTGATCACTACCTGCCTTTGGGGGCTGACACCAACTCCTGCGCCCATGAATCATGAGAAGCGGTGCTCCATGGCCCCAAAGGGCAGAGCAGGGGACAGCCATGTCCTTGCGGGCACTGACCTGGGCCCCTGGGGACAGCTGCACCCAGGGCCTTGAGGACACAGATTCGCCCTGTGGGTGGCTCCTAGCATCGCCCTTCCCAGGGAGGAAATCAAGGCTGAGAGAGGCCGCTTGAAGGCCCCCAATCCACACAGTGAGAAAAGGGCAGGGCCTAATCGCAGACTCAGGCGGCTCCACCTCAGCCTCCTTCAGACCCCCTGGAGCCGGGCGTGGTGGCCCACACCTGTAATCCCAGGATTTGGGAGGCTGAAGCAGGAAGATGGAAAGTTAGAGCCCAGCCTGGGCAATTTATCAGTTTAGCAGGATTGTCTCCAACTACAGGATAAAAGAGGCCTGGGGGATGTAGCTCAGTGCAGAGGCGCCGGGTTCGATCCCCAGCTCCGGAAAAACAATTTCCTTGTGTGACTCC
>PVJO010021972.1:0-28833 GCA_004026905.1 Hystrix cristata | reverse complement strand
CAATCGTACTGAATAAAAAAACAAATGTGAAAAAGAATCAGTAACATATTATTATCAGCTACACCAGCTATTTGTTAAGGTACATATTTTAAAATATTAAATAAAAATTCAAGAGAGGAGCAGAAAACAAAATATGTAGACCATTTGTAAATGCAACCCACAAAATAGATAATAATAGAAAGTGGTGAATATTATTCTCTTGACCCATTGGTAGCCGCTAAGAATAGATCTTAGTACTCTAATGTAAAAAAAAAAAAAAAAAAAAAAAGAGAGAGAGAGAAAACTTTTTTGTTTTTTTTAATTTAGTTTCTAGTCTATTTTGTGGGAATTACAAAAATTATGGAAATAAAGAATTCAGTTCCAGGAAAAATATATTTCTCGGAGCACTGGGTAAGTCTGTTTCCTTTACAAAAACACAATGAATTTTATTCACAACATAACTTGAAAAATCAATAGTTCATAGCAATAAACTGACAGAAAAAATTGAGCGCAATGAAAGAGTACACAGAGAGGGCAAAGGGTAGAGGAAGAAGAAAGTGGGTGGGAAAAGGGGCAAAATAATAATAAAAAGGAGCTGACAAGTACGTAGCAGAGCACCTGAGAGTTTGCTTCAGGTGCCTGAGCCTGATTTAAGCAGCAACAGGTCCAGGTGTTTATGATCATTTACTGCATAGTTTCTGCTGGGCACCTCGCATCTCTGCAGCTCTCATAACCACCTTCGTCAGTTTCTCCTCTTGGCCTCCTCCCCACTACGGTCGGTTGCTCCAGTAGGAACCAGAGCATTCACCTGACATTATATCAGAATGTTTCAATACTCTAGTCAAATCCTTTCAGGGGCTTCCTTATTTAAAAACAGTAACTGAATGTCATGTAAGCCTCAAACGAATAAATCATCGACCACCTCTTCAGCATGAATTCTTTGCTTTTCACTGTACTTGAGTCGTAACACATTTGGTGCCAGGCAGGTCTTGCCTTAGGACCTTGGGATTTCGCTGATATTTTTGCCTAAAATGCTTTTTCCCACCGGCGCTCATTCATTCAGCCATTTTCTTCAATTCCCCAACTCCCCGGGTTAAAATATCTCCAAGCTCATCATTCTCTGTCATCTATTCTCCTTCTTTGGATATTTTATACACAATATTTATGGATATATATCAAATTTTTACCAATATTTTGTTATCTAATTGTCTGTCCCTTGTTACATAAGCTTCATAAGGTCAGGAACATAATATTGTGTGTTAATTCTACATTTCCCATGTCAGGAAACATACTGGGACATGGGAGGGAATCAAATTTTTTGTAGAATTATAAACAAACATACCCTACAAAGTATATAATATAATGTTAGAGTATCATTGATTAAAATTTTTAAAAGTTAGAAATTTTCCCAAGTATCTAAACAGAATTTGACATCATATATATCTAATTCCCAAGATAATGTGTGCTCTTAAGTAATACACAGTCCAGCTTTGTTTCCAAGCAGTGAGCTACAGTCACCCACAGCTAAGGGAACACTTTGTTCTAAGAGCCGACAGGGAAGCACCAAATCCACGCAGGGCCATCAAAAATAGGGTAAAAAAGATGGTGCTTCTGTGAAAAGAGATTAAGTCCTTAGTCAGAAAATATATCTGTTTTTCTCTGTAATATCTGTGTGGCCTGTGGCAAGTAACAACATTTCTAAGTTTTAAGTTTTTGAATTTCTAAATATAAAAACTTTAAATCTACCTTACAGCTGTTTGAGCAGATTTAAAGAAATATTTACAAAACATACATCTCATGGTATGCACTCCACTTTTTTTTACAATGCCAACTCGATTTGATCAAATGATAAATAAAATCCAGGTAAAAGCTGGTATCATTGTCTTGTATTTGAAAAAAAAAATATATATATATAATTATATTTTACTCTTGAACACTGTGGTGTGGGAACCATACCTTACTCGTTTATGTGTTTTGCTATTTAGCACAGTGCCTGAAACATGCAGGTACTCCATATATATTTGGTGAATAAATGTATAACTGATTCTTTCATCTATTTATTTATTTGCTTATTTATTTTTGTTTTTTTGAGAAAGGGTTTTGGTACGCAGCCCGGGCTGGTCTAGAACTTCTGGCGATCCTCCTGCCTCAGCCTCCTGAGTGCTGGAATTACAGACATAGACCATCACACCTTGCTTGTTTCTTTTATTAGTCAAGTTCAGTTATGGGAAAAAAAAAAAAAAAGGTAAAACCAAGGATCCAAGTTTTTATGGAAAGACACTGTCTCCCTTCTCATAATCTAAATGCTTATCACCCACGAATTACATGAATGAAGCTCCCAGTCCCAAAGAGACATGAGACAGGCCAGGGTGGAAAGGAGCACAAGATGTTGTGACAGGATGCTGCTGCTGTCCCGTTGTGTGCCTAAGCAATATGGACAATTGCTTGGCATTTCCATGTTCAGCCCCCGGAACACATCATAGGACTTCCCTTGTCCTCCCAGTTTCCTGTGCTGGAAAATTCACCCTCAACGCCACAGTGCCAAGGGGTGGAGCGATGTAAGAAGTAATTAGCTCATGTGCGTTCTGCCCTAATGAACGGATGACTCAGAGTCTGTATTTCTTTAGGTTTTATCACACAGCGGCTTAGTCATTTTGACAGAAGATATCTATAAAAGCGAGTTTGGACCTCTCTGTTCACACTTCGGCTTTCTTGCTGTTCTGCTTCACACTCTGTCCATCAGACACAAGCACACTCGTCTTTGACGGCCTAGACTCCACAACCACCAGCCAAATCAGTCCCTGTCCAGTTACAAGTATTCTCTGAGAGTAATACATGCCTTAATGCCAGCACTCGGGGGGAGGCAGAGGCAGGAGGACTGTCACAAGTTCAAGGCCAGCCTGGGCTATATAGCGAGACCTTATTTCAAAAAAAACCAAAATGAAACAAAAAGAACAGTACGAAATGGACTAAGACACAATACATATGGGGAAAACAAATTTGGAAGTAGTTCTACATAGGAGAAGAAAAAAGGATTTTTCATTGGCCTATTACGTCTTTTCCCCAATGCATGTTAGTCAGATTGCCCTGTATGAGAGTTAAAAATCTGGGATACTGGAATTGCATGAGCAGGTCCATTTGACTGTACACAGGAAACCACACCTCTTTCCCTACTGGAACTTTGCAACTGAGTCTGAGAGTGGCTGGAGGATTTCCAGAGGGAGGGGAAGGTTGTTCAATTTCAGCCAGGGCTGGATGATGGAGATTGGCAGGCACAATTGAAGACATGAGATGCAAGGTTGGGGAGTTAGCTCAGTGGTAGAGCTTTTGCCTAGCAAGTGCAAGGGCCTGAGTTCAATCCCCAGCCCCATCCCCCTCCAAGAAAAAGATATGAAATGCTCTGGGAAGGTTATCCAGTATATTTGCCAACCACTGATTACTATGAGAGCAATAACAATTTCACATTCCAATATTAAAGACACAATTTACCTGAACTACATATTTTAATGGAAAAACTGTTTTTATTGAACTGGAGGATGAACAATAATTTCCATGCTGCTAGTCAACTTAATTCCACATTTCCCAGGCTGAGGTCTTGAAAAAAAAAAAAAAAAAAGCAGCAGCAGCATCTGCTATTTGAATGAGTGTTTCCTCAGTATGTAATTGTGTCCACTGATATGTAAATCAGCTCTGCTGGTGGGTATGAGTGTTGAATGATTCAGGTATATTGAGTTTTTTTTTGTATCTCTATGTTTTATTGCTTATGAATACTTCTACATTTATAGGTACCTAAAATAAACTGTGATTTTTTTTTCATTCTTCATTATACCACAATGATGTAGGTTTATGCTTCTAATACCGCCTAGGAGAATTTGTGTTAGTTTGTTATTAATTTAGTACTTTCTATACAATTTATGGTGATTTAAAATGATTATCCTTAAAATTTTTGTTAAAGAAGTAAGAATAAGTAGATCTAAGCATAAATTTATAATCACAAGAGAAAGATTGAAAACATTTTATATAGATTTTTCAGCATAGTAGATGAAAGGAGTATACACCTGTGTGGGTTTCATATTGTATGTAGTAGCATCAATACACTGTATAAAGCTAATACAAAATACTTTGACAACGATTTGTTTTAGTATATGTGCTGCCGAAGCGAGCACTAACGATTTGTTTTAAAATACTGGAATCAAGTTAAATCACATGATCTTTTTTTAAAAAAAGGATTTTTGAAATTTCTTGTAGGGAGATGGTAAAGTAGCTGGAAATGTGAGGATTTTTATTTTGTTTTGTTTTATTTTTCTTGTGGAGGAATGCCAGGGATTCTATATCATTTGAACTACGAGAAATAATTTACCACTGTTATACCTGAATTGTGCAATTGTTAAAAAGACAATAAAGGGCTGGGGATTTCACTCAGTGGTTAGAGTGCTTGCCTAGCAGGGTCAAGGCCCTGAGTTCAATCCCCAGCACCAAAAAAAAAAAAAAAAAAAAAAAAAAAAAAAAAAAAAAAAAAAAAAAAAAAAAAAAAAAAAAAAAAAAAAAAAAAAAAAAAAAAAAAAGACAATAACATTGTTTGTTTCCAACCTAGAGTTCATGTAGTAGCTGAGCTCTACATAAAGTAGGCCCAGGCCTTGCCCTTTTGGTAATGTTACCTGCAATCCCCACAAACTGTGATACTATGAAATTGGCATCACAAATAAAACACACAGTTGATCCTGATTTTTTTTTTGCTATATTAATCACTCAAAACGTGCATTTAGCATCTAGTAAGTCAAAAGTAGAAGTTGGTTTTCTGCAGGTTTCTTTGCTCTGTGAGGAGTTAAATTCAAAATGCAGATTGGCATCTTGCAAATTAACACAGACCAGGGATCCATTGAACAATCACATAAAACATAGATTTTTTTTTTTTTGCAAAGGAGAGTAAATCGGACTCCTATAATGTTGGTTTTGTATCTTCAGTGTCTGCTCTGCTGTCCAGAATCTCCGATTAAATGAGGAATTCAAGACTTCTTTGCTTTACTGGTCATGCAATAGTGAGAGAGAACCTGTAATAGGAGTGAAGACAAAAGAGTTCCTATTTTCTTTTTGGTTTCCTTAGGTTAGCACATTTTTCTTCAACATACGTTTTTACTATGGTACTCATAAGCTTATTTCAACATATGATTTTAAAAAGTATGATGATCTAGTGTAACTGTATGTTAAAAATGGTCAGGAATAACGGATCTTTTTGTGTGATGGTGCCATTAGAAAAATGTAAATCGAATGTGCTTATGCTCATGAGACAATGTGGTAATTGCAAATGAATAGAATCATTAACAGAGGTATTTGGAATGTCTAATCACTTTCTCTTCACAGACTAAATTCCCTGGTTTAAAGAGACTTTATTGAATACAACTGCATTCAAAAATCTTTCTGTGTATTGTTCTGACTCAAAAATCTCACTTCTTTACTTCCTTTTCAGTCTTTGTTTTTGTTTTGTTTGATAATCCTGTTATCCAGGTATAGTTTACTTTCCTATCAGTAAAATTAACTTAATTTCTTTTCAACACTTTCATGCTTTTATCTAAGATGCAGTGATGTATTATTGTTAATATGACCCAAGATAAAAAGAAAAATGGTCTTAATATCATTATAAAAATGAAAACCTCTCACCTGCTTTGCACAGCATTCCATGCCATAATCCTGACACTCTGGGAGCTTCAGGCAAGAGGATCACAAATTCAAGCCCAGACTGTATATCTTCGCAATGCTCTGTGACCCTGTCTAAAGCAAAACAAAACAACAGCAACAACAACAAAATGCTGAGGACGTAGCTCAATCAGAGAGCCTCCGGTTCAGTCCTCAGTACAACAAAATAAACCCAGAACAAAATGAAATAATACTGCTCAAAAATTTGACTCTAATCATTTTTGACATTTGCCCTAAAAAGTGATAAATACATCATAACTCTTGCCTGATTTCCAACTGATTCCTTGATCTAGAGGGTATGGATGAGGTGACTGAGGAAAGTACACTTTGATCTAGAAGTTTGAAAGCCTGATGAAAGAAAAAGTATCCAGACCTAGGAAAAAAACACTGAATATTTTTGGTTTACCAATTCTGTGATAAATATGTTCATTACATATCAGTGGGCACCCACAGCCTTCTATGTCGCACGCGTGCCGAGTCACACCAGCATCGCCCCAACAGACTGGCATCTGAGGTAACGGCACACACAGGGGCAACGTCGGCACTTTACGATAAATAAGTGGGTTTTTGTTTGCAGTTTGGGCAATCAGTCTCTAAAAGTTTCACCATCGCTGCTCTAAATGAAAAGCATCTCTTTGCAGAAAATAGATTGCAAACTTTCAAACTCAATACACCTCTTTTTCATCGACGTTCTACATAATTATGGACAATACATAAAAAGTCTTAAATTTCAATTCACACGTATTTCTCATTTATATCCTGATTTACTATAGTTTTTGTACGTTCGTAGACGTTTAACATCCTCTATATTTCGCCTCTGAATTCTTATTTCTGAAAAATAATGTAATTCTAAAATAATAATAGAATGTAAAATGTGTGTTTCCAAGAAAATAACTTGACATTAGTAATACCAGTGCCATGTTTCTCCAGAGGTTCCCGTTTATAATTTTTCAATCAAGAAAATACAGGATTAATTCAAAATTTAACAAAGTCATACTTGCAAAGGTCACAAATAAAGATCTTTCAGAAGACAGCTTTTACTACTGACATTGGATTTGGGGAAAGAAAAGTATGTTTACATTAATTATTACACAGCTTCTACCTAAAATCTGGTGGATATGTTTATTAATCAAGGGAACATTGGGAGTTATTTTTGATGTGCACAACATAGCACAGGTGTAAAGAAATCACAGATTATTTTTAAAAATCTCCTTTCAATAGATTTATTTTTTTTCTCTTCATCTCAGGAAGATAACTGTTTACGGACTATAAAAACAAATGAATGCTCAACCAGGCAGTCAAAATTTCTGAAACACTGATGAGAAAAGGAAAATAAACTCTGTTTTCTTAACAAAAGATTGTAAAAAATGACATTGCAGCAAATTCAGTGTCTACTGTAATAAACCAACTGAAGAGCAGTAATGGTCAAGTATTTATTGGTATTGTAATTTACTATTTCAATGGCTATTTATTAAATTACACCATGGAGTAATTTATTTCACAGTCAATTTTAATTAAAACATCTGTTCACACTGCAAGGTAGGCTATGAATGATTAATTTGCTTGCGTGACTTTAGTTTTTGTGTATTTTTCAATCAAAGAAATTCATCAGGTATGACAGCATCTTAATTTGTTCAAATTAATGACTACTTACCATCAAATAATCAAAAGAAGGGCAATTATGAGCAACAATACATGGAAAATAAATAACTGTGGAACTCGGGAGGACCTTCCCAGATACCATCAGTCATGCCATGTCTCTTACTGTAGGGCTAGAGCCCTGTGTATCCTAACTCTTTTCTCAGGAGGGGGCCTGGTGGTTTTATTCTGCCAGGAAAAGAGGCAACACCAAGTTTAAACCATTCTGAAATGTGTTTGGAGGGACGTAAATATATGGCTAAGTGCATTTAAAAGTGTATTTTTGGGCTGGGGATTTAGCTCAGTGATTAGAGTGCTTGCCTTGCAAGCACAAGGCCCTGAGTTCGATCCCTGGCACCACAAAAAAAAAAAAAAAAAAAGTGTATTTTCATATCAGCCGCTCTCATTTCCATTTTTGTAAGTTAAAACAATGTTTGTTTGTTTGTTTTTGCAATAGGGTTATGACAGATTGAAAAGTCTAAAGTATCTTGAAAATAATGAATTTGTATTCAAATAGGTGGTGAGGAAGCAGGAGAAGAAAAAGGAGAAGGAAAAACAGAAATCCGTGCTTTATCTCAGGAAGCAAGGTGGAAATAATCAAATTGTTTGCTTTGTGATTTTTAAGTATGTTTATCTGGGTTATATTGATGTGATTTCTTATGCACTGGCAAAAACGAAATTACCGTAAATTTATTTTAAAATTCTAGTTAGTTCTGTTTGTGTGTGTTATCATCTGTTTGTTTCTTTTTTATTAGTGCATGTGTGCAGTACATGCAGTTTACAATCATCTTGGGGAGTGGGTACCTGTACATAATACAGCCTGGTTCTTTTTTTTTTTTTTTAATCCCCTTTCCCTGCCCTCCCAACTCCTTTGTTCCTCCTCTAAATCCCCTTTCCCCATTTTCAATCTTGCTGATATTATTAACCTTATCTCGTGTTTATGACATATAGTGTTTATATCCATTGAGGTTATCAGGTTCCTGTACATGGCATAGCTTTATTCTACTTACTTTCCTTTTCTTCCTCCCGCTCTCCACTTACCCGTGTTCTCGTGGACCCCTTCACTTTTTCTGGTGATTTATCCCATTGTCTCCTCTCATCCATCTTTTCTTGTGCTCTTTGTTTGTCCTTTGCCTTACTCAAATGATACATAGTATAAGTTATTTTAACTTGCATGTCTGAATTATTTCATCCAACATTATATATTTCCAACTGTATCCATTTTCCTATAAATGTCTCAAATGTGTCCTTCTTATAGCCCAGTAATATTCTATAATGTATAGATACCAAATTTTCTTAATCTAGTCATCTGTTGATGGGTATACAGCCTGCTTCCAGGATTTAACTATTGCAAATTGTGCTTCTATAAACCTTTGCTATGCATATATCACTATAGTATGATGTCTTAAAATCTTTGGGGAAGAAGCCTGGAAGAGGAATAGCTGGGTCATGTGGAATTTCTAATTTTAGTTTTTTGAAGAATTTCTGTAGTGATTTCCATAATGATCATACAAGTTTACATTCCCACCAACAATGTAGGATGGTTCTTCTTTCTTTCACCACAGACACGCAGTATTTGTTATTTTTTTGTTATTTTTTATTTCTTGATGATTGCCATTCTTCCTGATATAAGATGAAATCTTAAAATGGTTTTAATTTGCATTTCTCTGATGACCAGTGATGTTGAACATTTTTTCATGTATTTGTTGGCCATTTGCAATGCTTTCTCAGAGAAGTGTCTGTTCATTTCACTTGTCCATTTCCTGTGTTTTTTTGTTTTAGGTGGTCTAGGTTTTTTTTTTGAGTTCTTCATAGTTTCTTGATTTTAGTCATCTGAGGAACAGCTGGCAAAATGTTTTCCCATTCTGTAGGTTGTCTCTAAATTCTACTAATTGATTCCTTTGCTGTGTAGAGGCTTTCTAATTTGCTGTAGTCCCATTGCTCACTCTCCCTGTCTAGGTGGTTCTTCCGACTAGTCCTCGAAGTGGGCAGCTTCTTGCCTTAGGAAGCAGGATGAAAACTCCCTGTGTACAGCAGAAAGGTTCGTTTATGAGGCATGGGAAGAAGGAAACAGTAACAAAAACAGCACTGTAGTTGACATCAGGTACTTCCAGTTGCTTTCCTTGCAAAGGACTGAATCGAGGGGAGTTCTTTAAGGCCATGTTCAGGTTGACTCAGCCTTTTCTAGTTAGCTGCTGTGTGTTTATTTTTCAGGAAAATCTTGTTTACTTGACAATTTACTAGCTTCCTTAGTTTCAGAGTGACCATGTAATACTTAGCATGAGTGACTACATTTTGATTTGTTCTGTCAGGGCCCAGTACAGTGTATCAGGCCCCTCAAAATGTCTTCTCGTAAATTTTACTTGACAGTATTAAAATATCAAGACCACGGAAATAAGTAAATATTCTAGAAGAAATGAATATGAGAAAACGTTTATTCTAAGACCTAAGGTTTGCAACCAAAATTTTGCAGGAAATACACAGTAAGAGCATAAAATTTTCTCTCAAGAAGCGAAGTCTGACCTATAAAGCATATGGACAGTTTAGAATGTTTACCTATAAGAGAGTCTCATACTTTTTCTGTACCTATTTTTAATTTATCCAAGTTTTCTTCCTTACCTCTTCGAACATTTTAATATTTGTTTGTTTGATAAAGCACTATACCTCCTAACTATAGTGTAATTAGGTAAGTACAAAATAAAAAGCCAATTACTAAATGTAATTATTTTACTTCTAAACTATTTGAAGAGCTTAAGTAATCTGTTGAATAGGAAAAAGATCAGTTTCTTATCAAAATGCTAATGTGAAGAAATGATTGTATTATAATTGGTCCTGCTGATTTCAAATTTTCAATTAGAGATAATTTTAATACAATTTTAATATGAAGGTTTTTTTCTCCCAGCATCTAAGATTGTATTGTTTTCATTTTTCATAGTACAAAACTCTCCTAACCATTTATAATCAGGGTTATAAGCAGCAACCTAAAAAAAACAAAACAAACAAACAAAAAAACTAATGCTCCAAAAATACCCAATCAAATTTGTGAACTTGGTGTATTAATTTCCTCATAATTGGAATAAATACTTTCAACACTTAAAAAGTTGAGTTACCATTAATGTAGACACAATAATGTTATGTACTTTTCATTTTACATTCAGTTTTCCTTTGAAAGAAAAATCTTGCCCCTCATCAGAGTAAGAAGAGAACTTTGCCATGTGTTTGCAATCCAATTAGTCTATTTTCATAATTATTCCACTGGAGACAGTTTTCTTGACAGTGGAGAAGTGACGAGGTGCAAGCAGTTGGCAGCCAGTCTGTCCCGTGCCACGTTGACTGTTGCCTCCTGTCCTCGCCCTGCTCCGGCCACACATGGGTGGAGAGAGGAGAAATGTGACAAAATGCGACGCTTGGCACTGGGGAAGATGGAAACTCAAAGCCTCGATCTGTATGGGATACTCTTTATTCTATTCTGTACTATTTCAACATAACCTGACTTTGTTTTTCTTCATTTCATGTTTTGGAAGATTTAAGTACTGCGGTCTAATTTAGGTTAACAAGTGGTATTCTAAATCCAAAGTTCAAGGGACTGCAATAATGGTTGAAGACATGGGCCAGAGCAGGTTGGGGACCAATCTGAGAAACACTTCCAGTGTGTGTCAGTGAGCTGGGTTGTCATTGCTTAGCTCCAGCGACTTTTACAGGCTAGAACAGATGGAACTGTTATTTATGTAAACTGCAGTAGCCCAGTTATAAAATTAGTTTTTGGACTCAGTTTTGTATTTATTGTGTGATTTTAAGTTATATGAGCCAAAAAGCCTTTCAGAATAGTGAGTTTTAACTTATTTCAAGTGGCATACCACTACATTACAACTTTTAAAAATGAAATATTTAAATTTAATTAAATGAAGTTTTTAAATGAATGTCTTAACGCTATTACAAAGAATTTAAGTCTCTAGGTTGGAGAAATGAAGAGACATGAGATTGCTATACTGTGTTTTTTCCCCTTTGGTACTTCACACCTGTTTATTCTTATGATGCAATTTAGCACTGGAGGGATTCTTTTGTTCTCCCAAAGATTCCCTCATATTTAACAGATACTCTGCTAATAAATCAACCATAATTTGTACACATTTTTTAATTTATTTTACTTTAATGGTACATTTTAGATATACATAGTGATAACATTCATCGTAGGGGATTTGTACCTGTACGTGATGTATCTCGTTGCTTCTTTTTTCCCATTCCCCTCCCCTCACATTTTATTTTTTACATAAGCACTTAGATACATTTTGAAAGAGTTAAATGGTAGATGCTCACTTCTCAACATCCATTAGCTAAGTCTCAAAAAGTAAAAGTACCACCCAAGACTAGAGATTTGAAGAATATTAGGAAATTTATGATGATCTATGGTAGTTCATTCAAATTGTCTCTTTTTGAACTTTCTTCACCTAGGTACAAATGTGCAGTATAGTGAAGAAATGAAGTAAAAACTGCAGAATTTCTTACCAATTCAGTGTATACTTAATTTTTTGCAAAATTTTGTATTATATTTAATATAGCCTAATAAAAGATATAAAATTAACCCACAAACTGCTTGCATCAATGCCTTTAAAAATGAACAATAGCTGTGGGTTAAACCATTTAGACCTTTATATACCAAATATTTTGGAGGAAATGCTGTTTTTCATTTTTAAGATACTTTCTTCTAGACTTCATGGGGATGACCTCAAATTTTGGCTCAAATCCAGCCCAAAGAGTTATTGTGAGATTGTTCATCTCCCCCAAATTCATTTTGGCAATATTGAACATCTGGAAAAGTGCAGCACTTTATTTAACATAAAACAGTCTTCTGGACTTGTTTGAAAAGAAAGATGAATAAACTTTCATTTCTAGATCTGAGTTCCAGTTAGGGTTTAAGGGCAATAAATTATAAACACACAGCACAATTTTTATATCTTCACCGCTATTAAAGTCTTTTACAAATAAATAATTATTTAAAAATAAAATATTCCAGTCTATTCTGCTAAATATATATATTCCGCTATATATATATATATGTGTGTGTGTATATATATATATGTGTGTGTATATATATATATGTGTGTGTATATATATATGTGTGTGTGTGTATATATATATATATATATATATATATATATATAGCTTGTGTGAGGAATGTGCAAAATAACGAATATCAAATTTTAAGGTATCGGTTTAAAAGATGACAATTCTAGATTAGTTGAGGGTGCAACGAAACCTGCACTGAGTCTTTCCCAGTGTGGTCTTCACTCTAAGGTATCTACGGCTCAGGGAAATCCAATACTCTCTATCTTCTTCTCCTTTTGCTTTTTGAAAATCATCATAAAGATTCTACTCATAAAATGTTATCGGGAATAGCAAAAACTGTGAGCATGAACCACAAAACCAGGGAAAGAAGCACATGTTAAAGTTAGCACCCAAAATCAACTTGCAATTCTACCTAGTTTCATTGTCATTTCTTTCATTCCCTCCCAGTTCTGTGATTTTTTACTTCCTGGATAAAATTACTTCTATAATATGTCATTTTAATTTGTACACTTCCATATTACGAGAGGTATAAAATATTATCAAATATTAACTTGTATTAATCTAATAAAATAGTCTGTATATAATGAAATACCAAGTCTAATAACACAAACACTTATTGCAAACTCAGTAACATTTTATTCATATTAAAACCTCAAGTCTGAATCTTATATTCTAACATGGAAGTAAAAGAATCTGTTAGGTATTTTACCTAATATTAAAGATTGTCCTGGACATCAAAAATATTAAATAGCATATGTATGTGTGTATATGTCAACTTGTCTGACTACAAAAGTAAAAGAAGTATACGTTTAATACACCTCTTCATGTTTATGCATACTAACTAGCTATGGTTTACAGGCACCCAGGTGTCAGTAGAAAGAAAAATGACTAAACATTCTGATAAGCAACATGGGATTATCTTTATAAGAGAGTTAGCTTTCTAGGGAATTTGCGATAACCTTCTCATTTGTCCAGTTTTCCATGATAAACAACAAATTTGGGTGAGATGGAAGTGTAAAACTACACTTATTCTAGAGTGACTTTCCAGCTATATACAGGTCCACCGTTGCAGGTTTACACACTATATCTAGAATTCATTAACATAGTGCTGGGGATGGAAGGAAGGACCAGGCATATTCTATGCAAGCATTCTACCACTGTGTTGCATAACTAGCCCAATTTGATACTGATGATTCTAAAATTATGGCAATGTATGTTTCTTGGAAAACATTTTTGGATATGTATCAAAATGCTTACTAAAATAAAAGAAATACATATAAAGGCATCGCTAAAACTGCAAGAAATAAAGGCAACACGTTCATACAAACTAAACGGATGACATTTCTAGAGTTAGAAGCTACTACTTGTACCAGAAATTTCCCTAGAGAATACAAAGATTTCTGCTAAGATAGAGAATTCTTCTAACCAGCTTTGTATGGATAACAGGCAGAAACTAGTATCTGCAAAAGAGATGAAAACAGACTGGAAGCCCCACATTAATCTTTATCACCATAGAGCTCTAATGGTATGAACCAGGAAAAAAAAAAAAAAGAGAAAAAAAATTCTGAGGAAATACAGCAAGGATAGAAGGATACAGGCAAGAAATGGTACTTTTAAGTGTTTAGTTTCAAATTTGGGTACCATGAAGATTTAAATACTGAACTCATCCGAGATATGCAGTATCTTTGAAACAGAGGAAGAGAAAGAGAAGCAATAGCAAAGATGTCTACCATAAATCCCATTGCGATGATTATTCAAGTAAAAATGATACACAACTGTAATATTCCTTAGATCCTGACAAAATCAGCCTGCACCAATTCATGCACCAAATGATTTTAAGAGTTCTGGTAAATACATTTATACATTAATGTTCTCTCAACGTTCGATATATGTATTTTGAATCAATATTAGTTGAATATAGATTTTGGATTTTGCATTCTGTTACAATGAAAGAATACCTCGTGGGTGGATTGTTCGATTCAAGTAAGTGAAAGGAAACAGGGTTTGTTTGGGCTTAAACATGCTCCTGAAAAACCCAGAATTTGATGATGCCCTTTCACCTAAAAGGATTCACAAAACAAAGCGTGTATTTTGTTAAAAATAAATAGTAGTGGACTGCATGATAAATAAAAATAATATTCACTTGTGAGTTATTACCATGGAAATATTTTGTTTTTCTAGAAAAAGTTGATAGTTTGAAGCTATTTGCAGCACAAATGGTAGGCCTGTGTTGCCTGGATTGAAATTCTATTGTAGGCTGAATGGTGTTTCTTCTTCGGGAATTTACACAATGAAGATTTAACACAGCGATTTGGAGACAAGGCCTGTGGAGAGGAAACTAAAGCTCCGCGTGATTGTAAGAGTGGGTCCCTAAGCCTGAAGGACTCCAGTCCTTATAAGAGCTCATATGGGAAGAGGGTGTGAGGCTACCATCCAAAGGAGTCTCTGCAAGATGACAAAGAGACCTCTGCAGAAACCAAACTTGCCAGTGCTTGAATTTGAACATCCGTCTTCCATCAACCCAAGAATACACTTCTGTTTAAACCACTCAGTGATCTGTGGCATTTTGTTACGCCAACCAGAGCAGACTAACAGATCACCCCTGCGATTTGCTGCTTTCCCATAGTACGAGGATACAGGTACAAGTTTTCCCTGTCAGATAATCTGTGTGGATTTGGGCTTAAAGGATGATATTTTGGAGAAATATCCAGGAAAAACATTGTTATTTACATTAGACACTGTACTTAGCATGCAAGGCAAATAACTTCTGAGCAATCATCAAGAATCCAAGAACTACTCGACTTCCAGTAAAAAAAGAAAAAAAAAAAGTCGCTAAAATTTTTTCTTCATTTTTTTCCGAGTGATCTATGTTCTTCCCTGTATGATGACTCAATTGAATAATTGAGTTTTTGACATTTATCTGAGAGGGGAAGGAATAAGCAAAGAAAGAAAGCAATATACTCGCAATAAATAAAAATGACTGAACTTAAACTGCCTTATTTAACTGTCACAACCAAATTAGAATTGTCTGATGTATTTTTAAAATACAGGAATTGAAATGTTAAGGGGCGAGGCATGTTCCATAACATTCACTTACTGACTAACTTTAGTTCCATCTGTTGTAAGTGCAGTATCCCACCCTCCAAATGCAGTTTTTGGATAAGGTTGCAGATATAGAAGGTGAGAAAATGAATGCTAAGAAAATGTGATTGGCTTTCTGTACCTAGCATCACTCACGAAATGCAGATAATTTTCCAACATAACAAAATGTATCCAGCCTCTGTGCTTTTAATCACTGTTGCATACTATGTCTCTGTTTTGGTTTTCATTGAAATTTTATTTTCTTCAAAGGTTTTAGACAACTTATTCATATTTACGTGATGCTGCAGATGTTAAACATGTTTCATCAAAAGCATGATTTGTTATTAAAATCATAGAGAGACTGGTATCTCACTAATTTCTAAAAATATTAAAGTGAGTAAAATATCTAATTGTTTAAGAAGGTTATTATTAGCAGATATTCAATGAACCAAGAAGCACTTAATATTTCCCTCAGTTCCGCCAAATCTAAGACAAAATTTTTCCCGAAATATAGAAATCTGTTCTCCCTTTTACTGAATACTTTACTTTAGGAAACTTCAAACTATAAAGTCTCCCCTTTGGCAAGTAAGTCTTCTCCAGTCTTGTTGCCAGTTCTAAAAATCATGGAATGTCTTTATCAGGAGTCTGGTGTTTATCCCTTTGAAATGTAAGTATCAAAAATGAGAATCCTCCCATCTCCCAATCTAACTTCCAAAAACACCAGTGAGCAAACATAGGTTGTCTACACACAGTGACAGGCTTCCTTCCTTCCACCCTCACTGTGTGCCTCCTCTGGCTTACCTCAGCACTTACACAATCTCCAACCTTTTATTTAGATATTGCTAAGCTCAATATCTTCTCCAATATTGAAGTAATCTTATGTAAAATCATTCTTATGTAAAAATAACAGAGCTAGACGGTAATGAAGTAAAAACAAATTTTACACAGGAACAACTACGAATGGAAGAAGAACCTTTCAATGGCATCATTCGGCATAAAACAAAGACAAGTGGGGACGTACAGCTGAAGGGCGGCTGGGGTGAGGTTGAGGGGAGGGCGCATCAGTGGACAGCATGTTACTAAGAGGAACCCTCAAGGGGAGGAGAAGTTCTTGCCAAACCGACCTTTTGCTGACAGGCTGGGTGATCATCCGTCTCCTGAAAGAGGGCGGAGGATGAAGTACTTCATCAAATAGTGAAAAATAATCAGAATTGGCAAGATTCATGCTAAATTGGACTGCTCCTGCCCCCGCCTGACGAAGCCCTCAGTCCTTTTTTCTAACCCTCTTAATGCCAGGAATGGCCACAATTCAAATTCCTAAAATTCAGAAATGTCCAGACAAACTACGGTGAAATATAACAATCTATTTATCACTAAATAATATGGAATGTATGATCCGATTTTGAAAGAAAAAATGCCCATCTCCATTATTACATAAATAACATCGGGGTCCACGGGGCAGAAACCGCAAGCGCGCTCCGAGCAAGCAGCAAGCTGTCACTACCCACCACGCTCAGAGTGCAGAGGGGAAGCAGACTAGTGGTTCTGCAAGATTATTTTGTACATGTGCCATCCTGCCTGCTTTATATATACACGACTGTGACACCAGTGTCAGGATTTGAAAGTGAGAAAATCAATGAAACAACTTGTAGGAAGCAGAATTCAATATACTTGTTTTATCAGAGAACTGGACATCTTTTCGCCATTGTGCAGATAATTGAAAATGATGAACCATTTTGAACAGTCTTTGTGAGGCTGAACAAGCTTTTTCAAAGGACCATAAAATTGGAATCTTTTGTAATAATCTTGGAAAATAATCTGTCCAGGGAAGAGTACTCCAAACAAGCTAAACGGTGTCAAACCTTCTCTCTTAGACCTAACTTTACTCAGGTTTCTGTGGGCATTAAGTGGGTTAAACAAAATAATCACAGTAAACTGCATAAAAAATCATTTCTTTTTTTAAGTTCTGTCACTATGCAAACCCACAGTCATGAAGTATATCACATTACTGGAGATGCAAAACTGAAAGTGACATGTGATATGTGGTAGACTTGTTATTGGTGGTCAATGTGAGCCAGAACTCCCAGCTGGCCTGAGTTGTGTGGTTCTGGGGCGTAGAGGATCCACCTGAGGATTGTTGCACATGCAACATAAAGGCGAGCGGGAGCAGAAGACAATGATGGCTGTTTCCCAGGAGAAGCTCTGCTGTAGCTGGTTCTGCTGAAGGGGGCTCAACTGTTCTCATGGAGCAAGGAGCTCGAGGCCTTACTGTCATCGGGGATGGCTGCTGTTCACTCCTGGGGAGCTCTGCTCATCATCTCTGCTGTGAGCATTGTATCCTTGATCCAGTAAAGATTTCTTCAGCCATCATCTGCAGACACAGATGTACACGGGACAGTGCTATGGGCTCCTAGCTCTTGATTGGCTCTTTGGGTCTCCAGTGCATAGATAGACATTCGGCACTCTTCCTGTATTTGGCTTATGGGTTGATGTTGTAATGTGTAAATGTCCTGTATTAAATCTGCTCTCTTACAAACACTGGCTCTGGAAAAGTAGCTAATACATGATATGAGCTTACTTTTTTGCATATAAGAAAAATGGAAATGTTTTCTACTATCATTAGAGCCAAAACCTAATTTTTCCATTTACTTCCAAAAATCATTAAAATAAAAATTTAATCAGTTTTTTTCAAATATCAGTGATGTACTTGCAATTAGAAATAGTACTTATTTATTCAATGCACATTTCATCTAAAATAATGTATTGACTTCAAAGAGAAACCTAGAAGCTCCTGCCATAATGGATTTTAAAATGTGACAGGGAAATACTATATTAAAAATATAGGATGTGGTTCCTGTAAAATGGTGAGCAGATAAAATCTCTACTTGTAGAGCTTTTAATCAGCTGTAAGTTATAGCTAGAAATATAAAGTCTAAAATAAAATTTAAGCTTTTCTGTGAAGGAAATAACATCTTTACACACATCAGAGTATAATGTTCTTTACAATTTGCTGCCTCATTGAAACTAAAAAGCAGAATGTGTTTTAATGGACATAGATCTACAAATTACTTTTTTCATGTTTTCTGAGTATTTGATCTGCACAAGGTCATTAAAAAGAAATCTTGAATTTTTAAATGTATTATTCTTTGAAATGTTTATGCATTTTTTCCATAAAAATGTATGATGTATTCTCTTACACACTGAGTGTACCATTTGAAAAAACTTCAAATTTGCATATGAAGCACACTGATTTCACTTTCTAGAAATTGCCTTGATATTTACAGGCTTATTGGTATTTTTTCCTCACCTGATTTCACATTACATCATTCAGCCCCACAATCAAATTTACTTTCCTGAATACCAGTGATAGGGTTCAGGGGAAAAAAAAATCACCCCAAAATACAGATTTTGGCATTTAAAGAAATAAGGTATTCATTCACACTTTTCCATCACTCGCCCTTCTCTTGTAAGCCAGGCATACTCATAGAAAAGGTTCTCCAATCTTCCAGTGAAGCACCTCCTAAGAGACACATGCCAGAGGTGACTGGCCAGTACCTGGAAAAATGTAATCGCTCTTTTGTGTAGTTGAATTTGTTTGACACAAAAGAGCCACCATTTTAGTAAAACCTGCAGTTCTTTTTATGACTGAGTGAAAACATCGGTCTCGGTATGACTTCTGCTTGAAATCAAATACCATTTTAGATTCTTATGACTTCATGACAAAATTGACTAGTGATCAAATTTTGATATTCCCAATATATCACCAAATAATTTAATCTGTACGGTAGTCGTGAAGAAACTTCACTTATCTCATACAATACCGACACATTTAATCATTGAAAAGGTGCATTGAAAAAGTTATTTTATAATCATTACCTAAGTATTAATATTTTATGATTTTTCTCTAACTCAAAAAATTAGAATTTTCATTTATCTTCCAATCATTTACTACACCAAAGCATTTAAACTGTTTTACAGTATTACCTGACTATAAAATGTATTCATTTCTCCATGAAATGAGTTTTTTCAAAAGTAAGATTGAAATCATCTTTAGACTAAATTTACACAAAAGATTAAAGGTATAGGAATCAACATAAAGAGTTACATTTTGGATTTGCAGCAACAGAAAAACCACAACTAGAGTGTAAGGCGTAAGAGGTTGGAATAGTTTAGGAACAAGAAAGGGCTGAAATTTTGGGAGAAGGCATCTGAAAGAAGATCTGCTCAGAGCAGCCAAGATCGTATATAAATGAATACAGTGACTCTCCACATTCAATCCAGCAGAGAGAAGAGCCTACAGACATGCACACACAAACACACACACACACATACACAATCACACCTCTTTAACCCCAACACGGCACTCTGTGAGCTGAACCCAAGAAAACAAGAAGCAAATATAAATTAAAACTCAGATAAAACACCACTATAGAGCTGTTAGACTGTGAAAATTGAGGCGTACGATATTAAAAGGCCGAGAGCAACAGGAACGTCCACGAAATACTACTGGATATGATAGAGGTGCCGTCACTTGCCCACTTTTCCCGGTCTCTGCCCCTTGGGTCCCAGGACACATTTTTGGAACTGTGGTCTCTGACTACCAATAACCAGCAAGTCAGAAAGAATATGAAGATTCAGAGAATAGAAAGAGATGCCGTGGATATGCCTGATGTGTCTAACAAAGTTTCAGATTTCTAACAAAATTAGGTATAAACGTTTTGTAAAATGTGTCGGTCATATTTTGCACACTTCTTCACATAAATTTGACATTCAGAGAAAAATACTTTGAGGAAAAGAACATATGACATTTTTAATCTCTAAAAGCAATTTTTCACACCAACCACATATCTTTTATATCATTTATGTCACTGGGGAATTTCTTTAGAACATTTCTCTAAATTTTGGGTTGAAATTGACTACATGATGCTTTGTTCTGCGTAATAGTGCTCATATATATATATGTTTAATTTTTTAATTCTTAAATTACACAACTAGTCATTCTAACCCCTCTAAACTGCCCAAAACTAGACTGCTTTGTGTTCTTAACCTTGGAGTCCAATCTTATTATACCAAGCGTGTTATTATTACAGACAGTTAAATGAGATGGAAATTAATATGCAGTAAGAGAGGGTCTGGGCCTTCGAGGAAAGTCATCACAAAAGATGAAGACATCAGGATTGTGGCTGGAGGTGAATCTGATGAGAAACAGAGCTCCGTAGCCTGGCTTGGATGCCTCCCTAGAGATAAACAGCAACTTGAGATTATACGGTAATAGTACCCTTGGCCCCCTGGGCCCAAACAGGCAACAGACAAATAGATGGGTGATCACAATATCTGGGCCCATTCTTTAAAGAAAATATCTTTACTCTTCCCATAAACCTTTGCCATGTTACTCGTTTCCCTATTTATTCAATATTAGCTAATTGACCATACTTGTGATCCCGTAGGTTGATTGTAATTTGACCCACATTGTACCCATGTTGTGATTTTGCTGATTAACCTTGACAAAGATCCTTAGTGGCCACCCACTTGGGACCCCTCCTGGAAATCCAGGAGCCACTCTCCTTATTTCCAATAAAACGCGCCTAAATTCCACTATGGTTAGAATCTTTGTTCCTCAGTGTGAGACCACAAATTCCACACATCTTCCATCTGACAGGTTGAGTTTTATTTTTCCCATATCATTATCTTCTAGATTCCACACAGACATGTGTACATCTAAAATTTTGGCTAATAGGGGGGGACTTTTCTTCTTTTTGTCTGGAGTTTAACATTAGGGAACCTAAAGTATATAGAAGAAACATCAGCACACTGATGCAGATGGATGAAAATGCCCTGATTCTGGTGTTAAAATTCAGTGTCAATTGCAAATATAGTTGTTAAAATCAACATAATGAGGCAAAATAATTTCTAAACTAATTGAGAAAGCATTAAAGATCTCTGGAAAATTTTGTGAGATAGTACATGAAGTGATGGATACTGACTAAAAAGATAACATGAGAGATTAATGTATTATGAGCTGTCATTAACATCAAATACTCTTACACTACCAAGAGCAATGGTAAGGATAGTGGTGGTGGTGATGAGCAGGTGGAGAATGTATGTAACACTTAGAAGTCCACAGCAAAGCAGCTCAGTCTGTTTTTCACCCAACTGAAAAAAAAAATCCCAAGTGAAATTAATTTGCTTTTTCCTGTGACGTGAGTATGTTCATGAAAGACAAACTGTTTCAGTCTCATTGCTATCAAAACAAGCAGTTTGTGAGAAACACTATTTTCTATTTGAGAATTAGAAAGGCGGAATGAGAGAGACGGGGACAGAGTTAGAGAGGGTGAGAGAGACAGAGAGACAGAGAGACAGAGACAGAGAGGCATGATTTTCCTCACCAGTCAACATCCTTAGCAAGTGACTGTCATTATTCGGCTCATAGTCTTTCCGCAGTCTTCCATTTCTGTGGTGACAATATAAGATTGATTTAGTCAGGCTCAACTTCTACCTCCCACAATTCTCTTTATGTCTCCAATTGCTATTTTTTATAGTTTTTTTTTTATATATATATTCTTATGGATTTGTGTGTCTTGAATCACTCTGAGGTCACTATTTAGAATTCTCTTCCATAACTTGTATAATCTTTGAGTCACGCAATTTATTTTCTTGTAAGAATTCTTAAAATGATTTCCTGACCACTCTCTTATTTTCACTTCCATGTGCAAAATTTACCATTCACGAACCAACTAAAATGAACTGTGGATGTACACAGCAGACATAATAAAGCTTTGCAGTCTAAGCTCCACAATTTTCCTCCACTCAGTATCAAGCAACATTAAAGCTCCTCATCCCGGCCTACTAACCTTTCCATAATGTTACGCCTCGACACATCTCCAACAGGATGTCCACCACTCTGTGTCTCTGGTTCAAACTTTCTGCCTCTATCTCTCTTCTGCCAACAATTAAGGTCGGGTCTGCCCGGATAATTTACTCATGGCTTATTCCACAGGGACTACTCTTCTGTTTCTGTCTTCACCTGTCATATGTCACTATAACCTCTACTCAAATATCCTCTAATGTGGCATGTGGTAGTCACAGTTCTCCAGAGAAACAGAAGCAACGTGGGAGGGAGAAGAGAGAGACACACAGAGACAGAGATTGGTTAGAAACAATTAGGACATGTGATTCTGAACGCTGCAAGGTTTCAAAATCCACGCAGTGAGTTGGTAAGCAGATGCCCCAGAAGAGCTGATGGTGTGGAATAGATTAGTCGACAGCTGTGTCTCAGTCTGAATGGCCTTTCTCCTGAGCATTTTGTTTCTATTCTGGCTTCCCACTGTTTGGATGAGGCCCACCTATATCGAGGACAGCAATCTGCTTTACCCAGTCAATGAATTTAAGTGTTAAACTCACGCAGAAACACTTTCACTAAAACAATCGACTCCATACTTGACCAAATATCTGGGCACTCTATAGGCCAGAGAAGATGACACATAAAATCAACTATCTCGGGAAACTTTGTTCATGACTTTATGTAAAATGTTTGCTGTCACATTTTTTTCCACCACATTCCTTGCTGTATTTTGCTTTATTGAATCTAACATGGTTGTTTGGGACTCAACTTGTGTCCCCTCAACTTCAGGATTTGAAGCCCTAGATCTCAATATGTCTGCATTTGGAGACAGCACCTTGAAGAAGTTAACTAAAGTTAAATGAGGTCATAAGGATGTAGCTCTACTGTAGTGACTGGTGTCCTTAGAAGAAGAGGAGGAGAAACTAGAAACATGCGGGTAGTGCAGAAATGCCACCGACACCCACAGAGAGACTTAACCGTACACTAACTCCACCAGCACTTTGATCTTAGATTTCTCAACCTACAGAATATAAGAAAATGAATTTCTATTGCTTATGCTGCTCTGTCTGTAGTATTCTTTTATGGGAACCTAAGAAAGTTAATACTATTGTAATAATTTTTTGTTTATATGAATTTCACTGTCATTAAAATAGAGTATAATTTAAAGAGTGTAGTGATTTTTCTACTGACAACTTCAGGGTTACCTTATTTTTGTCATTAATGATGAATGAACAAATGAATGAAATAAAGAAAATTTAGAATATTTTATAATTCTGAAATGGATGTGGCTTTGTCAAGGCTAAGGGTTTTCTTTTCTTCTGTATATCTTTTTCTGATCTAGTCCATTAGACTGTACTACCTGAGCACTTGTGAATTCAAGGTGGGACTCTCACCTCTGGGAAATTTGCTTTTATTATTTTTTTGATAAATTTCTCCTTTCCATTTTCTCTTCTTTCCATTTTGAACGCCCTCTTAGATGAATTTTAAACCTCCTAAAGTAATGATTCATGTCTCTCAGTGTTTCTTTCATATTTCTTATCTCTGTTTCTTTTGTTTCTCTTACATTTGGGAGATTTCCTGTTTTTTTTCTTCTGGCCCTTATTTATTTTAAATATTTTATTTAAGCTGTCATGTTTCCAATATCTAAGATTGTTTTCATAGCCTCTCATTCAACATTTTCATGATACCTTTTTCCATTTTTATGTATTTAACATCTTCTTTAATCTTTCTGAATTTACTAATTACAATTCTTTTCCAAAATTCTTCCCTTAAATGCCTAGGAATTCTTGCTTGTCCATTCATATTTATAAGTAAAAAATTAAAATAGGAAGCATGAGAACTGAGTAGAATTTTTCAGCCATTGTGCTGACACATTCACGCAGCTGGTCTGTACTTGGACGCGAACACTGACAGATGTTTCCTTGTGTGCCAGTACGGTGTGGCGATAGGCAAATCTTAAGTAAGTCATAAAACAGAGTAAAAGGCCTCACCAGTGCACTTGAATGATTTCTTTTTCCCCCCTCTACCTTAAACAAATATCGCCTATGAAAATCCTGGTTTGTGATTTCTTTGGTTTCTTATTCAATTCTATTCAATTGTTTCTTCGGATTCTTCAACAGTAACAAAATATCTAGTCTCATGATGCTTCAAGATAAGCATATTTATTGAAATTTGGGAGGGTGGGATGTGCCTGATCTGCTTTATTGAATCGTATTTTTGAATTTTTAAGTATTATAATTAATCTCTAGATACCGACTTTGAGTGAACAAATGTGTTTCTCTATTTGCTGAGTAATCATGTGAAAATACATGTAGAAATCTGTTTTTAAGAAGATGATGCATGACAAACTTTTCTCTGGCTCTGTATTTCCTAACTGAGCAACCTCAGTAAACACATACACACGTGGATGCTGTTGTCTTTTGGGAACCGAAAGGCCATTCTTTATTACATAGAGAAATCAATTGTTAACAGGGAAGACAAAAGAATAAACATCATTCATGTGAAACGCTTAATTCATCACTCCTCTTTGTTTCACTAACCTTGGGGGTACATTTGAGATCAAATGTACTGTACTAGAAACAGACTAGTTATTTTATGAATGTCTATTCAAAGGAAAAAAATAACATCCTACCGTTACATTCTTTTTATCTAATTAGGCAGTGGCTCAAAATCAGCAATGGATGAAGAAAGAAATGTGATGCCATGTTAAAATTGATGGCAATGCCAATATGGCAGTTGTACTAAACAATTAAGCCCGTGAGCAATAATAGGCTACAGAACTCAGAGGAAACTGAGTGATCATGCTGAATTACGGTTCTGTGCAAAAACCATTTACAAAGTTTTCATTTTGTCTTTCATCTGACCTTATTTAGGTAAAAGGAAAATAATGAAATTGATGAAGAACATAAGAATAAAAAATGGGTAGACCAAGGATATCATCAAATTTCTGGAAGATAAGTCTGTGATGGAAGCATGCTAACCACTGAAGCAGAGTGAATGGATACAGTGCACAGAATAAATGAAATAAAAAAGGAGAAACGCATTTGCCAGTGGAAACCTCGGGGGATTTTGAGCAAGATGCAAGTAGTGCAGGCAAGCAGAAAAAGGGAAGATATTAAATGTCGATGAATATACTACCCCCGAATACAAATGTACACCTTTATTTTATAACTGGACGAAATAGCGGAACATTATTTTCACCCTTTTAAGGCATGAATCATAGTAACTCTAAGTAAGCCCTGCTCATAATTTTCTCTCCACACTCTCTACCTCACCACCTCTCTGTTCGAATTAACAAGCATCTAACCAAGTTAGAGACAGAATTTCTAATTATTTCCTGTTCCAACAGCAGCATGATATGACTGGTGGGAAAGTGGATTCCGTTGCTTTGTTCAAGAGAGTTCATCAGCTATGTAGGAACATTTGCAGAAAGTACTTTAAAAAAGAAATAAAAGTGGGAAAGCAAATATCACAATATTTTGGGAAAAAGTCAAATTAGTGTTCAATAAAATCAAGATGTATTTAAAGTAGTGTTCAATACATAACATATAGAGTAAAATATGATTCATTAAAAATAATGATAGTGTGCTCAAATTGCACAATTTTGCCTACAAAGCTGAATAGGTATTGGAAAATAATGAATAATTTGAGAAATCAAATGACAAAAAACACAAGAATTTCAAAAAAAATGCAGGAGTAGATATAAAGCCAAATTAATAAAATGTTAAGGAAAATGTTTTTGAGAACAAATTTGGAGACTGAATTATTGTGTGAAGAATTTTATAATAAATGAAAATTGTTTTAGAAGAGAAAACTACTAAAGATAGCATTGTAGATGATGAAATGAATAAAGCAACAGAATCAGTAAAGAAGGGAAAAAACGCTGTACTTCATGTAGCTTTATGATATTGGAAACTCCAAGTTTAATTATCTGAGGACAGAAAGTCAGAATATCTGTTTGTTTTCAGAGAAAAAAGTAATAGAATTAGACACTCATCTAGTACTTGCAACTTGTAAGATGTAAAAATCACTTTGCGCTTGAAGGAAGAATTATTTTCAAAGTAAAATCATAAATTGAAATTGTCAATACAAAATAAAAAAAATAAAGATATACTTGTATTTTCAAAGACTATTCTGGGTTTAATCTGGGGAATTACAACGAAAAGAAAAGCAATATAAAAATAGGCTGCAAAACACACTGAAACTGGTCCAGGGTATCATTTGAGACAGGGCACCTAGAAAGTATTGAGTCTTCATTGAATGAAATACCAACAGACATACATCATTTATGGAAAATCGTAGGAAGTTTCTTCCAAACTTAAAGCAGAAACTACCATATGATTCCATAATTCCATGTTTGGATATTTCTTGAAAGCAAATTAATATCTTGAGAAATATCTGCAATGGTAAGTTCACTACAGTATAATTTACGAGCACCAAGATATGTGGAAAAAAAGTGCTAATCAAGGCTTTAAATGTGTAGGAACAAGGAACACAGGGCATGTCTCCGCACCTATCTCTGAGTTTTTCTGTGAAGCTAGAACTTCTTTAACAGAAGAAAGCGAATGGCGCATATGTGTAAACTGGTATACTAGTAAGTCATTTAAAATACGGTCCTCCTTTGGCAGCAGCGCAGACAAAGGAGTATTTAGCTCGAGTAAAATGATCCAGCTACACACCAACTGGTGATGTTTTTATATATGCCTTACACTGTATCTCATGAGAAAGCATGGTGTAAATGTAAATAAATAAAAGTAACTTTGTTTTAAAAGTTGTTTTTTAATATAGAGACATATTTGATAGTTATAATAAAACCTAAGGAAAAGTATATTACATGCATTGCTGAAATTATCAATTATTTAATTGTGTGAATATTCAGATACAGATCAGACTTATCAGGACTTTAGAAGTTGTCACTTCTGTACTTGAGATTAAAAAATTTGAACAAACAGAAAATGAATTATTTTTCTTAGACTCATTGAGTTTACACGGAAAACAAAAACATCTGCCAAGTGTGCCCCAGGGAAAACAAAACAAAATAAACAATAACAAAACAATTTGAAGACCCCAGGCGTGGTAGTGCATTTCTGTGATCCCAGCCCCAGGGAGGCTGAAGGCAAGAGGATCACCATGAGGGGGAGACTAGTGTGTGCTATACAGTGTGTTCAAGGACAATCGAAGATACATGGAGGGACCTTTCCTCAAAAGAAAGCAAAACAAAAAAACAAAACAAAACAAAGCAGAACAAAAAACCCCGCAAAAAACAACAGTATGAAAAGAAAAAGAAATTATCACACCCGATCTCACATACAACATGATGTAGGAACCATGTGACAGGATCATTTTCTTCAAGTGTATAATTCATTTTGGGTTGATTAGTATATAAAACTTGATTATTTGAAGCATATGTGTATTGTTGGATACCTAATTTTTTAAAAAATGTGTCACTTCACATAGTTATTAGTAAAAGATTACCTAATCATGTGAAGGACATTAAGGAAAATCTTGACAAGCATGGACAGGTGATATAAACAAAGAAACAAAAATTTATCATGAATTTCTCATCATAAACCACCCAAACAAGGTAGCAGAAAAAGAAAAAAAAATAAAGCCAAAAGAGTAAAGGAGAAAGGAATTATGGAACTCTATATCCAGAAAAATTATCTTTTCAAAGTGTTTATTTAATCGGTTTCTAGTGAAACAAAAACATAGGAATGTATTGCCTACAGTCCTATGCTACAAATGATGTCAAAGAACTACAGAAGGAAAATGATATAAGTGGGAAATGCAATTGTACGTAAAGCAAGGAAGAACATAAGAGAAGGTTAAATAAAGATGAAATAAATTATTTTAGTTCTTTTTATTGTTAAGTGAATTGGAGACAACTTAAAAAATGAATGATGGTTAAGAACGTATTGAGAGATGATAGCTGCTGGGTAAATGGAAAGAATGACTGAAGTATCACATGGGTTGAGAGGCAGAGATTGGAAATACTCTATTAGAAAACAGATGGACTACAACTGAAGTAGGACAGCATTATTTAAAGATGGGTTTATACTAGTTCAAAATATGAATTAGAAACTATGAAAGTCACTAGAAAATCAGAAGAATAAATTACGTACTAAAAAAGAGGTAGAATAACACTGAATCGTTGCAAAGAACTAAAATCATTCTCGTCCATTTTGTTTATTTCTATAATCTATAAGTCAGGCTCATTAAGGATGGAAAAATGTGCGTGTGAAATGTAGAGGTATATGAACGAAAACTAAAATTGTGTGAAGGGCAGTGTTCTCTGAGAGTAGTGAGCACACTTGTCTGGATTTTACAACGAATACAGTGACTAAAATTATTAAAATAAATATTAGTATCGATAGTTTTGAAATGAGTAACTTAAAGGGCTGATGATATTAATACGAGTACCTTACACAGACACCAACAAATATGCATATATATTCACACAAAAATCCATGGTAATTGCCTCAAAGCAAGAAAAATGAGAATAAAAAATAACTACACAGTTTTTTTTTTTTTTT
>PVJO010021971.1:0-28935 GCA_004026905.1 Hystrix cristata | reverse complement strand
GGGAATTATTTGTATAATAATGTAATGTTATCCCAAAAAATGTTGCTTAGAGTCCTGCACTTGACTGGCTGGTGTGCGACTTCGGACTTGTCCCTTCAGCGAGGGAATTCTTTCCAGAATGTGCACATGCACACACATCTTCACTTATCCACAAACGCTTACTGTACGTTGAGACTCATATTCCCTGCATCTGTATGTTAATTAAGAAAGAAAAGAAACAGAAGGTACAATCGATTGGGGACTTTCCAATTCTGCTATTTTGGAGTCAACTAACATCTGACAGTATTGTTCAGTTATTTACATTTCTGCAGGATTTGGAAGTCCCCAAACTGATTTTCTCATAATTCAGTAAATAGAAAATTTTAATTACCATCACTGTGATAATAATGCACTAGAAAAATTAAGTTGCAGTTTATACTGAAGACTTAGAAGATTCTGTGGAAAGGTGGGCATGAGATACCCGTCTAACACGGTGGCCAAGACAGCGCAGAACAAAGCACAAAGTGGCGATGCAGACGAGTGGCTCACGGCCTGAAAGCACATCACTGCACGGGCTGCCGCATCTCCACATTTCCTCGGGAGAGACAGACCCACGAGGGCGAGTGCCTTTCAGGGTCCCATCCTGACAAGACACGAATGGCGTAATCTAAGGGTCTTACTCATTTGTTCTCTTTTGTTTAAAAATGGTGGTAGCACACAATTCATTGTTTTAACCATCTTTAAGTGTTAGTTATGTGGCATCAAGCACATTCACAACCATTCATGTCATCACCATTCATGTCCAGAACTTTTTCATCTTGCAGAACTAAAACTTGACTCTGCAGCCCCTTCTGCAGCCTCTGGCCACCCCGGTCTACTTCCTGTCTCCATAGCTTTGACTATGCTAAGAACCGCATGTAAGTGGCGCCTGCTGTATTTGTCTTCTGTGACCGGCTTATTTTACTCAATATTAAGTCCTCAAGAGTCTTCCATAGTATAGCGTGTGTCAGAATTTCCTTCCTTTTACAGGCTAAATATCGTTCTGCCCTGCAGAACTCTCCCCACCCTTCAGATTCGTATGTTGTAAGCCCCAACAGGACTGTATTGGGCCTCTATGAAGGTAGCTGAGGAGTTCCAAGGCTGAGACCTTGATCTGATAGAACTGCCATCCACAAAAGGAAAGGAAGAGAGCCCAGAGCACACAGGAAAGGCTGTGCACAACCCTCCTCCAGGCCGGAAGCGACAACTCGGTCATGATGGCACCTTAGTCGGAGACTTCCGGACTCCAGAGCTGTGAGGAATACATTTCTGTTATCTGAGCCACGAGGCCTGTAGTATTTCAGCGTGGCAGTCCTGGCAAACTAACATGTGTGTTTGTACCGTGTTTCATTTATTCGTCCGTCCGTGGACACCTGAGTTAGCTCAGGCTGCCGTAATTGTGGGTGTACTAGTATCTGTTCAGGTCTCTGCCTTCACTTCTTTTGTGTATGTACCCAGCCGTGGAACTGCTGCTGGGTCTTTCTCTGGCTAACGTTTCGCGGAATCAAGACTGTTGGGTAACTACTGCAGACGCAGGACTACGGACCACGTCTGTGATGTCGGTCTGCTTCCCTGTGAGCAGTAAGGCAACAACACACAATACTGCTTTCAAAGGGCGAATTTAAATAGGTAGAATTACAGCTGTGCTGAAAGTCATTGCAGCTGGAGCTGGGGACGTGGCTCAGCGGTAAAGCACTTGCCCAGCATGCAAGTGGGTTCCATCCCCAGCACTGAAACAACAACAACAACAACAACAAGTCAACAGGGTTGACGATTTAGCTCAGTGGTTAGAGTGCCTGCCTCGGAAGCACAAGGCCCTGACTGAGCTCGATCCCCAGCCAAAAAAAAAGGTCAACATACTGTGGCGCTGGGTTAGCCAGGATTTTTCACAATTAAAAATGAAAAGTCCCTCCCTTCTCCTCCCCCAGCAGCGCCTTCACCGTATCTACTGAAAACACGTTTTCTAATCTTTCCTCTCCAGCTCTAAAGGTATTAGACCAGATTCCTCTTGGAGACCCTGACCTGCAGCTGAATTGTATTCTTTGTGATCATGTTGTTATTTGCTTTTAGCTCCACATTTCTGATAACTCATAATCACATAACTCATAAATGGTGTTTAGGATTATCAGGGCTGATCAAAATATATGATGTGTTTAAATTTTAAAAATTCATTATGTAAAAGACACATGGTCATTAATTCCCCTCCAGATAGTCCCCCTTGCTTCAAATACACTGTTATGGCTGTATCTAGATGTCCCCCCAAAACCTCATGTGGTCAGAGTTGGGGCTTTTTCAAAGGTGACTAGATCTAGGGTGTGCAGTGCTGGGATTGAGGGTGTGTGACTACTAAATCATTTCACTGATTGGTTTGGCATAGTTCTGGGAGTGGATAAAGAGAAGGCCTTCCCTGGGTGTGCTACCCATTCTAAAGGTGTGTAGCCTGGATATAATATGAGGGACAGAAAGAGGGCCGTGGTGTTGCTGCTTTGTCTCTCCACCACTTCGCTGCCTTCTGCCCACCATGAACTGTTTCCCCTCTGCCAGGCACCCCTGCCTTGGAGCCAGATGACTATGAATTGAAACTTTAACAAACTTTGAGCTACAATAAACATTTCCTCCTTTAACTTTTGGGTATTTTGTCTCAGCAACAAGAAAAATAAGCCACACACTTATCCCATCATTCTTGTCACTTTCTCAAGTAGTTCTGTAAGCGCTTTTTAGTGAGTGTCTTTCCAAGGTGTAATCAAATATACAGTGACTGCTGCTTCTCAGTGCCACATACTGCAAAGCCAGTTTGTAAAAAAACATCAGCCTGTGTCCTCCTCTACCTTATTCACAAGGTCTGGCACTGTGCAACTTCTGGTTCTTCCCCAAAGTCAAAATGACTATAAAAAGTAAACATTCTGAATTGATTCAGGACGTGGAGGCAGCCAGGACAGCACAACTAAAGACACTGAGGAACGAGAACTCCAGAGCTGCTGCAGAAAGTGGTGAGGAGGTTGAGCTAGAGAAGGTCGTCCAATGTGTGCATATTTTGAGGGGAACTAGTGGCAATGTGTCCTTCACTATGATAAATGTTTAAAAAATTGAACATACATTCACTATTTTTTGGCATGCTGTGTAGGCTTCTTCACATAGTCTGTCAAAGCTAAGCTAAGTAGGATGCCTTTTTAATTTTTTCCTTATAATTATTTTAATTTTTATGGATTTAAGGAGGAATAATTTTCATGAACACAAAATAATGCAAAGAAAATTGTCAACAAACCCAGTTTTTTAGTACTTGTTTCCAGCATGGTAGAACCTAAATTCTTCAACGAATGTAAAATCGTAATAAAAGCTTCAAATCATTCTATACTGTTCTTCAGCTACCGCCTTCTGCACACATCAAAAAACAAGGATCCATTAGACAGCCTAAATGTTTCCTGCACGTTATTTACCATGATTGGAGCACTTTTGTTTTTTGATCCGGATCGATAAAACCCAGATAGCAGTAAACTTGGCTAGTGAAGACCTGTGTTTAACTTGGATGCTCCACCTGGACATTTTGTTCCTGTCTCGAGCTTTGATGTTTAATAATTGATTCGAGGGGAGGGGTTAGCTTTGTCTAGTTTTCCCGTGATTTTACACACAGAGAAGGCACGGAGAAGGGAAGGTACAACCGAGGAAGAAGAAAGAAGGTAGAGCGTGTGACGCTGGTTTGGACTGTAGGAGATGCTACTAGTGTAGATTAAGGAGCCAGGCAGCAGGGCTGTGCTGTAACAGGGACAGATGTGGACTTCGCGCGTGGGGCTAACAGAGCGCAGCCCAGCAGAGGCCAGGAGCTGACGGGGCACAGAACTGGAGTGCACAGACCTCGGCCAGGGACACAGCAGCACTGTCACAGTCGGGGCGGCCACGGCTGGGCCGCGCACAGCAGGATTCAGTTCAGGGCTGCATTAATGTGATTTTCAGGCTACAGTTAGGGATCCGTGGGATGAATATGTATGTCCATGAGTACAGCAGGGCACCTGATTACTTATTTATTTTAATTTTTTGAGACAGGGTCTTGCTATGTAGCCCAGGCTGATCCTCCTGCCTCAGCCTCCCAAATGCTGAGATCACAGGGGGTGCCACTATGCCCAGCTATCTGCTTACTTTAACCCAGGAATTTTTCCCATGGTCTCTGCCTGCAGCAATCAGAACTGGTAACTCCTAAATTCCCTTCTTAGAGCTTCTCAAAAACAACAGCATGAAAGCATTTGGAGGTAAATTACCTTCCTACCCATAAAAGCAGCAGCTTGGCTTTTTTCTTTTTAAGATTAGATTTATTTTTAATGGCTACATAAAAGCATAACCTTCTAAAAAAATAACCTTCTACATATCACTGGGGTAACTGGGTGTTTCACTTCATGTATATATTGTACAATGTCTAAATCTGGTTAAACCAGTTTTTTCATATATTTATCATTTCTTTATGGTGAAAAATTTCAAAATCCTTTTTTCTAAGCCAAGCTTTGGTGGTGCACACCTGTAATCCCACTCACGGGAGGCTGAGGCCAGAGGATTGAGTCAAAGCCAGCCTGGGCTGCAGAGTGAAGCCCCAGATCAAAAGCCAAGTGCTTTCTTCCGGGAATCTGCAGCAGACGCTACACAGTGTCCATGTGTCACTCAGGCACCCCCGGGCCCTCCCACCCTCCCCACCTCTGGTAACTAGTGCTCTGCTCGTGGCTTCTACGGGTCCAACTTTTCTAGGTGCCGCATTCAACAAGATCCTGCAGTCCTTGTCTTTCTGTGCCTGGCTTGGTTCACTTAACATAAAAATCTCCAGCTCCAGGTTGTTGCAAAGGACAGGATTTCACTTTTTACAGTTGAATAGCATTCCATTGTGTGTAAGTGGCAATTTTCTTTATTCGTGTATTAGTTGGTGAACATGTAGGTTGTTTCCATTGCTCGGCTATAGTCTTAGAGTCCATAATTAGATGACTTTGAGAATCAGGACGCCAACACTGTTAGTCTGGGTACAATGATTAATTTATGGTAAAAGTGGATCCACACTTCCATCCCTTCAGAAACCGTGGCAATGTTAGGGCAGTGGTTCTCGAAAGCTATGCTGGCCATGGTGGCACATACCTACAACCCCAGCACTCTGGGAGGCTGAGGCAGGAGGATTACAAGTGCAAGCCCAGCCCGGGCAACTTAGCAACTCAGTGAGATCCTGTCTCTAGTTTAAAATTTTTTTAAAGGTAAAGAAAAAGTGCAAAAGGGCTGGGTTGGGAATGCAGCTCAGTGCAATGGCCCTAGGTTCAATCCCTGGACTACAATAAATAACTAAACAGATGTAACTCGGTGTGAAGGCCCTGGGTTAATGCCCAGCACCCCTCCCAACACGTGCACCGAAGCGCCTGCTAGGCCCACTTCCAGGTTTCTGCTTCAGGAGGCACAAGGAGGAGCCCGGCGCTCGCACTTCAGGCCCTCCCGGGACCCGCTGTGGCATGCCAGGCCAAGAGGAGGACTGGACAGGCTCTCGTCTAGCACAGTCTCACAGAGTCACTTTGTTCACGGTCTTAACGGATATTTCTTGAGGTTTGGCTACATAATCACAGCAATATTTTTTCAATTATAATATGTTGAAAGGACTTAAAAAGAACAGAATTCAGGAAATAGAGTGTTCCTGGATTAAAGCAGACAAAGAACTAAGGTTTCATGTGCTAAACGTCTGCTCCAAAACATAGCCAACATTTTATTTTTTTGAGTAGCTTGTTCTGGTTGTGATCAAATAGATACAAAAGAACCTAAAAGATAGTTTGTAAGTCTGAGCAATCGCAGATTGATAATAATAGAGTAATTGAACATAAATTTAAAATGGCTCTGTATGGGGCTATATCCCCAGCACATTTTTACTTTATTTTGAGATGGGGTCTTGCTAAACTGCTAAATTACCCAAACTGAGTTCAAACTTGTGATCCTCCTGCCTCAGCCTCCCAGAGTGCTGGGATTACAGGCATGTGCCACCACACCCAGCTAAATATACCACTTCTTCTTCTTTTTTTTTTTTTTTTAAGAGTAGGAAATTGATTGAGAGAGAGAAAGAGAGCTCCTGAGAGACAGGAGGGGATGCAAGTGGGTTGCCAACGAGCTCACTTTTCAGGGGAAGTTTTATAGAGCAAAATCATGAGGTGAGCACAATGTGTGTCAAAATGATGACTATTAACCAATAATATTGCAAGTGTAGTCACTTAGGTAATATTGATCCAATGGAGAAGAAGGTCACATAGCAAATGAACATGGAAAGAATAAAGACATTCCAGGATGGGGTGGATCTGGAGGTCTTGGTTGCCCACCCGGGCGACCTAGACTTTGTCAGATCAGATGAGTGTGAACTTCAGTTCATTGTTTATCCCTCGGCCTAATCTTGAGTCCTGACCTTGAATGAATGCACCTCCAGCCATAGTTGTACTGTATTCTCTTGTGTATTGACTCCATTGAGGGCCCAGCCCTGTCTGACTGCCTATAATATTTCTACCTTACTTGGCTGTCTATAATATTCCCCCCTCTGAAGAGGTACCCTCACTGCGGTTAGGGGAGAATGGGCGAAGTTTCCATCTAGCTGCTTCGAGCTGAGAAGGGTCGGTGTCAGGGAGACCACAGTCAGTGACCTCTGGAGAGCTAATCTGACGGGTCTTGTGGAGAAGTCACATTGTAGTTTAGTAGTTATGAACTCCCTTCACGAGTCGATCTAGTGGGTCCCAGTGAAAGGAGGCCGGCAAAATACACCGCTCCTTAAAAACAATTTACTGATATAACAACCACATTGTTGTTCTATATCCTTACACTGTTAAATATATTTGAAACAAAGTTTGGAGGAAAACACTTCTAGCATCAAAATTTTCACAGAGCAATACACGAAATGGCGCCAGCACTCTGGAAAAGTAGTGCAGATGTCCTAGCTGGAACCCCAAAGTCCTCAGTCTGCCCTGTGTGCCCCCCTCCAAGGGGAGCCTGCGTCCTCCATGTGGGGTGGACGCTGTGGCGCCTGCTGCTCTCACTCCTCAGCCAGCTCCCTGCGTCCTCCACCGAGTCTTCGTCTTTGGTTTACGCGTCATCCTTACTGTCAGCCTGTGACTGCTTGGACTTTAAGACTGTCTTTTAGGTTCTTTCGTGTCTACCTGATCACAATGAGAACAAGGCCTGGGGATTTCCATCTGTCACCACTTAGTATTGCTCGCCATTCATCTTCCACGCTCAATGTTCTGTTCAAAACCAGATACGATCAAAGCTGAGTGCTGGGCTGAGTGAAAACCCAGGAACTCGCAAGACGTGGGTGTGCACAGCGTACCCTGGGTGAGGTCATCTTGCTGTGAAGGGCCCGCGGAGGGCAATCAGTTCCAGCCCTGGGCCGGGTCAGGGCGGGGTACCCACGCCCACCAGGTCAGCTCTCCCTCTGCGGCAACAGGACTCCTCAGATGAGGGTTGGAGGGGCTGTTTTTGCTTTTTAATCTCGAGACACGTTATTGACAAAGTGTTAAATTGCCCAGGCTGGGCTTGAACGTGCAGTCTTCCTGCCTCGGCCTCCCCAAATGCTGGAATTATAGGTGTGTGCCACCACTCAGCTAATGAGTTATTTTCATTCTGGCCTTCTGCACAACCTTCCAGCACTACTTCTGTTCACTCTCTCTGCGCTGACACCTCACCCTCACCAACGAGCAACATAAGCAGCTTTCCAAATCTCAGTGAGCTGTTGCTATAATTGTCACCAGCTTTATTTATCATAGAATTTCACTTCTAACTCTAGATGAGCACTGTTTAACAGAAACATAATTTGAGCCACATATACTGTATGATAAAAAGATCACAGGAGCCACACTAAAACATTTTAAATGATGAAAATATCTTTAATAATGTATTTTATTTAATTCACTTTATCCATATTGCTATCATTTTATGAACTCAAGCTTGAAGTTATTAACAAAATATTAAATTCTAAGTTAAAATATTATTTTCTTTTTTGGTGGTTTTAGGGTATATCCCCAGACTCTCTTATTTTTATTTTTTTACTTTGAGGCAGGGTCTTGACACCGGCCTGAGCTGGGATATTCCTGCCCTGTCAGCAGTCACAGACATTCTCACCTTTGGCCCGTAGGTCCTGGGGGTGGTAGATTAGGCTACCACTCTGACCCTCGCCACCAAGCGGTTAGCATTTCTAACAGCTGGGTTCTCCCTGGAGAAGACTCTTTTCCTGTCCACCATGATGATGGGAGGGAGGTTTTAATGCCGCTTTTGTAGAAGAATCTCTTATTCTTAGAGCAAGAGTTAAACCTGGTCTCCCTCTCTTTGGGGCCGACATTCCCTGTGCGTATCGTGAAACATTTTCATACAGGAGCTCAGGACGTCGAGTGTGGCCATGCCAGGCCCAGGGCTGCCACATCTACAGTACCAGCAACGTGGCAGGAGGGGGTGCGGGGGAGGGGATGGCGCCGACGGAAAGAGCTCGGAGACAAGTACTATCATCAGGCATCTGCTAGGTGCCAGGCTCAGGACCAGACTTGAAATACTTATGCCAAAAATATATTAAACATGTGAGGTGGCAAGATCCAGTTTCATTTTTCAGAGACTGCCTTTTGAACAAAGTTCCACGCCTGGCACGAAAGGGAGTTCATGTGAAGCGTGGCTGCTCCCTTGTCCACACCACGCTGCCTCCCACTAGAGCAAAGCACATGCGGTGGGATGGCTTGCTGTGAACCACCACGGAGCACAGGAAACACTGACCGAGAGGGCAGAGGCCAGTCATTGCATGGAGAAGGGCAGCAGACCTAGTGGGGAACGCAACATCCCGTCATCTCTCTCGGCTGCAGAGAGGAGGGCAAAAGGGAGGAGCACAGAGAACTGGGTCTCTGGAGGAAGTCCTAAGCGTCCTTCCCGGCACACAAAGTTTAGAGGAATCCCAGAAATTGAGGAGGTAGAAAAGCCCGAATGTGTGGAGGCGAGATGAGCGCAACTAGGAGACTGGAGGAGAGAGAAGTGACCTGGGCCACGGACGGTGGTGGCTCCACACTCTCCAGGCCGCAGCCCACAGTGAGGAGCACACTGACACAGGACCAGGGAGCAGACGCTGCCAGTGTGCGGTGTGCACATGCCGTGAGCACACACCGATACATATCTCACTGGAGCACAGACAGAAGGCAGCTCGGTGGAGAAACGACGGTCTTTTCAGAATGGCTCTGGAAGTGCATGTCCGTATCTGAAACGTTCGACCTCAGCCACATCTCATGAAATGTACAAAAAAAAGCTGACCTGGAATGGGCTGTCAACCTATAAAAACTCTCAAGCTATAAAAGGTCTAGAAGAAAGTCATTGTGATCTTGGGTTAGTCAAAGATTTCTTAAAACACACCTAAATTAAAATCTGTTAAAGAATAACATATATATTGGAGTTTATAAAAATTAAAAGCATCTCCTCTCGCTAAGTCAATGTTAAGACAATGAAAAGACAAGCACAGAATAGAAGAAAACACTTGTAAACCACATAACTGACAAAAGACTAGAATTCGGAATATGTAAAGTTCTCTCAAACTTTCAATAAGAAAATAAAGCAACTAAAAACTGAGTAAAAAATTGGATGCTTCACTAAAGATACACAGATACAAATAAGTACAAGATCTCCACTGTAACTGGTCATTAGAGAAATACAAATTAAAACATGTCTATCAGAATGAAACAATTAAGAACAAGTCCACTGAGTATGGCAAAGTGTGGAGAAAGTAGGACTCTCAAACGCTGCTGCTGGAAATGTAAAATTACACAACCACTTTTTTTTTTTTTGGTGCTGGGGATCGAACTCAGGGCCTTGCACTTGCTAGGCAGGCACTCTAACCACTGAGCTAAATCCCCAGCCCCTACACAACCACTTTTGAAGGCCATTTTTCTTTAAAAATCAAAGAGTGGGAAAGGGAAAGACAAGGAGCATTAGGGAGGCTGGAAATTACCAAGGTATGTTCTATGTGCATATACGTAAGCCAAGTGAAGCCCATTATTCTGTATAACTAATATATACTAATAAAAAAACCCCACAAAGTTAATATGCCTACACTGTGATTCAGCCACTTCACATCTTGCTATTTAGAAATGAAAATATCTATCTACAAAGATCTGTACACAAATGTTCACGGCAGCTTTGTGACAAAGCCAAACTGAAAACAAGGTCAAAAGTCCATCAAGTGGTAAATGGACACACACACACGCTTGTATATTCATAGAACAGAATATCACTCAGTAATAAAAAGGAAGCCAAGTGTGGTGGTACACACACAATGCCAGCAATCTGAGAGGCTGAGGCAGGAGGATTAAAAGTCCACGCCCAACCTGGGCAATTTAGTGATCTAACAAGATTCTGTTTAAAAATAAAAAATAAGACAAGAGCTGGGAATGCAGCTCAGTGCAAAGGCCCCGGTTTCAATACCCAGTACCACAAAAACAAACAAACAAAACAGCAACAAAAAATAAAGAATAAACCACTGGAACATGTTATAAGATGATCTCAAAATAATTATGCCAGACTTTGAGAAAAGTATGTCTACTATATGATTCGATTTATATCAAATTCTAGAAAATGCAAACTAATGTAGTGTAACAGAGGGTAGAAAAGTTCTCAGGCCTGGGTGTGGGGGAGAAAATGAGCAGGAAGTGGGAACAGAGAGACTCACAAAGCAGCCGGAGGAATTTGACTGTAGCAATGTTCCATGGAGAGGGCAGTCAGATTAGGCAAATAAAAACACGGGTGCCCAGTCAGACCAGAATAGCAGATTAAACACCGTTTAGTGTAAGTATGCAGTGAGCAATGTTTGGGACGTACTTATACTAAAAGAAGGATTTGCTGTTTATCTGAAATCCAAATCCCACTGGGCATCAATGTATTTCACCTAGTGACTCTGTTCCAGGTTTACGCATGTGTAAAAATGTACAGACTGCACACTTTGGAAAGGTGCAGTTTACTGGATGCCCACTGCATAGCCATCAACCTGCTAAAAAAGAAAGACGCTGAAGTCAAGCAGGGAAGATGACATGACTTTCCCATCCTCTCTGCCAGTGGCCGAAGGCTGAAGAAATCCTGATTACTATTCTTCCTGTCCACTTGGCCCTAAAGAGAGTGCACGCTCACAGGGATGAGAAGCAAATCTTCCACACGGTGTTATTCAGATATGGACTGATAAGGACATTTATTTCATAAATCTCTGCTGTCATGTGGCTGTATCCATCTAATCTTTCACCTACTCACAAATCCATTTTAAAATTCAAGTACTACAACATATTGAAGCCTATTCTTAAAATTAAGGAGTCTTTTTTTCCCCGCAAGTACTGGGGATTGAATCCAAGGCCCTCACCCTGGGCCACATCTGCAGCCTTTTTTATTTTGAGACAGGGTCTCACTAATCAGCTAACTTGCATAGGCCAGGCTCAAACTTACAATCCTCCTGCCTCAGCCTCCAAGACTGCTGTCACTACAGGTATGCACCACCGTGCCTGCTCCATTTCAATCTTCTGAATGATCTGACTGGACAATCGGTCCTCTAGCTCTCTCCAGTATAGAAGAGCTAAAGTGTCACAAAAGGAATATAAAAACTGAAGAATATCTGTTCATTATGGCTTTTTTTTTTACAAGTAAATGTTTCTTAGTAATTTAAATAGCAGGCTCATCCATGCTTTGCCTCTATCATACCCTTGGCCATTTCATTTGTTTATTAAGTAATTTCTGAAGTTGAGAAATGCCACTTACTGGTGTAAATTGCACTGGCTTGAAGTCTGCTGGTGCAGTTACAGAGAGAGAGAGAGAGAGAGAGAGAAGGAAATCTTTCTTTCGTTATTCTTTATCCAGGGAGTAGAGAAAGGAGTCACCATGTTTCCTCCAGCTATAGAGTGTTGTTTTAACAAATTACATTCGACTTGTCAGTAATTGAGATACTCTTTGCAATCAATGTCTACAAGTGGTAAATTTTTCTTCTCTTTTTGAAGCAAAGCTGGTATTAATTCCTACCCCCAGAGCGGGGAACGTGGAGGGCAGTTTCTACCAGTCCAGTGTGAGCTGAGCTCTTTCTCCTTGGACTCAGCAGTGATTACCATCTTTACTCAGGGTGGCAAACAAAGAATCCCCTCTTGGCTCTTCCCAGTGTGGGCAAAACCAGCCCCGTTCTTACCTAATGTTGTCATTTCCAGTCTGCCTGCATCGTTCATTATTCCATCCACTTTTCTATTTTTTATGGCACTGGCAGATCTATCTGCGTTATATTTGCACAACTCTAGCAAGGAAACCAATTATCGCAGAGTCGTAATGTGTGAGGGCCGCTCTGGCACCACAGTGTGGAGTCAAGCAGCTCTTTGTTGGGACTTCCTGCTGCAGACAGAGAAAGTGTCCTCTTGGGGTGGAGATGGGGCTCAAAGACAGAACATGCAGTGAGCTTGCAGAGGCCCAGGGTCCCACCTCCGCACCACAGCAGAGATAAAAAATCAAAAGCTGACTCTTTCATGAATCTGCAAAATAGTTCCCTGAAGTTGAACATTTATGTTCACAGTGATATAATTAACTAATAATAGAGGAGTTTCATGTGGAAGTTATAAGATTAAGTGTAAATATGACTCTTTATTTGGGTCAAAGGTTAGTAAACTGTAGTTTGTGGTCCTCATCTACCTCAACCTGTCTTTTTTTGAGTATGGTTAAAAATGGTCTTTCACCTTGTAAATGGTTGAAAAACTTATAAGAGGACTATTTGGTGACCTGTGAGAAGCACAGTGAATCCTATTTTCAGGGCACAGGGACAGCTCAGAGGCACAGGGCTTGCCTAGCGTCTGCGCACCCCAGGTCTGAGCCCAGCACCACTGAGAAGCGAGATCTGGTCTCAGTGTCGTCGGCTGGGCTTCAGTGGACTCAGCCTGTCCTGGCTTCCACTCTGCACATGGCTGCTGCTGCACGGCGGGCTGAGTGTTCTCAACAGAGACCGCGTGGCCACAGGCCTGACATGTTTGCTCTCAGCCCTTATAATAAACTGCTGGCTCAGGCTGCAGGCCGCATGGAGACTGAAGAACACCCGGGGTTGCTCTCTCCCTTGTGTAGTGTGATGACATTTTGCGTTCCTTCAGCAGAAAGTCATGTCTTCAAGTATAATAGCACAAATGGCAATTGAAACTTAGCAGTTAAGAGCCCAAGGACAGAAAAGTGCTGACTTTAATTTCAAGTGGTCTTAAAATTTGATTATAAAGTGGCAGTCAAAAGCTACACCCTCTGTGTGTGTGTGTGTGTGTGTGTGTGTGTGTGTGTGTGTGTGTTCCCTGGGCAGCGCTCCCTCTGAGGTTTGTGGCTGATAATCAAGAGGCCAGAGAACCCTTCTCCATTTTTAGAGAGGCTTCATTTTATTTGGGTGTCTGTCTTGACCTCACTGACTCAAGATTAAATCCTCACTCATCCAAGCAAGTCACTGGAAATTCAATCATCTTGCCGCGCTTGGCTTTTAGAAGAAATGAATGGATTCCATCCTGGCAAAGGAAATGAGAGAATTTATCTGGGGTTTTCTAGGAAGGGCTTCCTTGCTGATGGAAAACAGACGTACAAGGCTGGGGCGCGGCTCGTCAGTAGAGCGCTTGGCCAGCGTGTGCAGGACCGCGGCTTTCATCCCCTGCACTCCTCGAACGCCCCAGACAAAGGGACGCAGGCCCTCCTGGGCAGCTTTGCATCTGCGTGGGAGTCCAGAAACTTAAGGAGGCCCACCTGAAGGCAGCCTGCCTGGCACACGGAGGCTGCAACACGCACAGGTGGAAAGAACCTGCGATTCTGAAGACTTCGCTGAGCTACTCAATTAAGCAGCCCGATTTTCCTTCCTCATTTAACCCGTTTTGCAGTGGGTTTCCTTTACTTGCTGTACCTCCGATGGGAGTTTATTAGTTACCCACATATACTTCTTGCTAACACATTTATCTCTTTTACAGGAATGTTGAGAGCCTACTCACATGAGTGACAGGAGTTTTGTATAATAAAATAGACTATGGTGTGAGTATTTACGCTAGGAAAATTCCAAGTTAAAAAGTTGGAATGTGATCTGTTTGGAGTCTGATGACATCTGCTTGGACGCCCCCTTCAGGAGAGAAGGGCATAGGAGGAGTCGCCTGCTCGCCAAGTTTTGTCAAGATGGATCTGTCAGCTTTACTTTCCAAGCAGAAGCCCAGCGATGTGTAGAAAATTGAATTCTGCATTCCTTTACTGCTGACAAACAAAAAACATGGAGATGTTTTGGATTGCTTCAGCAACTTTAATGCTAAGAAGCAGTCATTCCTTCGACAAATATTACCAAGCATCAGCCCCGTGTGCTGCACAGTGTAGAACATTAGGCGGTTACAAAACGAACAGATGCTCAGACCTCTGAAAGCCCGACAAGGGCGGCCTGACGAGCAAAGCCGAGACACGCGTGACAGCCAGGCAGCCGAGCACGTGGGCGGAGCAGGCTCAGACTGTCCCTGAAGCTGCGCAGAGCGTCTGCTCCGAATGCAGAAAACGCGTCCCACAGAGGCCAAGCCTTGTCTTTCCCAGACTGTGTGGGAAAGCAAAAAGCAGGAGCCGTGTCACGTCGACCGCTATTCACCCTGGCCTGCCGCCCCGCACGCAACCAGGTGCTAGCAGTCTCATCCGGATCACGGACTGGACCGTGGCCGTGTCCCGGGCGGAGTCTCTGATGCCTCAGGACCCTGAGTGCCAGTCTGTCATCCTCTCCATAGCTGTCACGTCCATCGCCTCGCTGCCACAGCGGCCCGTGGGGTGATGAGAAGAGGCTGGCTACGACTGCTGCCCACAAAGGGAAGGTCATCACCAAGCATGGCAAGGGTGTTTCTGCCGGTTTACTTGGCTCATTCAGAAATGTGACCAGCTGAGTCATCTGCTTCTGTCAGGGGCTAGACCACCGCACAAAACGCAGCCTGAACTGAAAGGCGGCATTAAACATGAGTCCGTTCTGGGGTGCCGGTCAGAACCAGAGAGGCTTCCTCACACCGGCAGCTGTGGTGTAATCTCCAAGGTCGTCTGCCTTTTACTCCCCGCACGCCTGGGTCAGATGTGCCCCTTCCAGCCCCTGCCCGGCCGGGCCGTGGCTGCGCTGCACGCCACGTGTGTAAGGCCACAGCACAGCCACGCTGTCATCAGATGATCGACGTGCTTACGAGAACACTCATCTCCACGTTCCGCCCGACTCCTTCCACTTATTCCCTTAGTGAGTTCCATCTTGGTCCCTGAAGGGAGGACTGGCCTCCCGAGGCGCCGTGACAAAATGAAGTCATAGTACACTGAGCACCCACCCTGCTGCCTGCTTCTGCTAGAAGTAAACATACTCGCTGCTGCCACAGATGGTGTCTTCTAACATTTCCTTTCTGAGGGCTTCTTACCAGCCCTGAAGCATGTGACAAGCTAGGTGGCAAGTATAACCGTTTTTTAGTCTGAAATCTGTTTTCCCTAAATCCTGAAGCATCCCTGGGAGAGGACTCCAGGCTGACAGGCCTCTATGGACTGAAGTCATGGCCATGCCTGTCGCTGGCCGCCGCAGTTCCAGAGGGGGACGCTGTCGTCTGACTGGGGGTCTGGCTCTTGGGGCACCGCCCTGGCGGGAGAGGGCCAGTGCCGCTCAGAGGAGCAGGGCTCAGCTGTGCGGAGGGTTTCAGGGCCCTCTGTCATCAACAGCTGAAAAGCAGTCGTTACGGAACAGCATCCTTTCTTCTCCTTGTGGTGCTGGGATTGAACTCAGGGTCTTTGCGTGGAGCCGCACACCCCAGCCCTTATTAAATTTTTTTTATTTTGAGACAAGGTGTCAGAGCTAGTCTTTAAATTGCCCTGGCTGGGTTCTAATTTGCAGTCCTGGGATAATCCAGGATAATCCTGGGACATCTGCTCTGACGGCATTTTGTGCCATATTGTATTTTAGACAGATTAAAGCAAGACATCTCCACCTTGGCGCTGTTGCCCTTCAGGGCCAGGCGATTCCTCGCTGTGAGGCAATGTCTGCCCACTGGTCACAGTAGCCTCCCAGCCCCACATGTAACAACCAACTTTGCCTCCAGATATTGTCAGGGGTCCCTGCAGGGACAAAATCATTTCACAGTTGATGACCATAGACCTAGAATTAGGGAAATCATGTCACTTTATGTTTTTAAAAATATATAGCATATCTAGAATATTTAAAAGTCAATGCTTTCAAGACTAGCTCCTGTCTTAGTCACTTTCCTCATCGCTGGGACAAAACACCGGACATTTGCATCTGAAAGGAGGAGAGGTTTGTTTTAGCTCATGTTTTTAGTCTGCGGTTGGCGGGCAGGAAGGCACAGTGGAAGAATCTGGGGAAGGGAAGCTGCTCAGCCCCCGGCATCCAAGAAGGGGAGAGAGAAGCCGGCAGCCAGGGAGGGGCTCTTCAGACCACACCCAGCAACCCCTCTCCCACCCAGGTCCACCTCCTAGCAGCATTTTGAGCAATAAGCTTATTGGAGAACTGATCGACCGCAGAACACAGTGTGGCCCACCCACCTCCCTGGAGCCCCACCCATGAGTGCAGGGGGCACCAGGCTTCAGGGCCACATCTGGATATACACTGCAGTAGCTTGTCTTAGCTGGCAGTTCATGTCAGTTAGCCAAGGTTGGGTTTCTACAGTGTGTCGGACAACCTTCTGTCACTGTGACCAAATATCTAATGAAACCAGCTCTGAGGAGGAAAGTTCCGTTTTGGCTCATAGTTTCGGAGGCTTCCGCACACGGTTGGCTGACTTGCAGGGAGACAAGTCATGGTGGAAAGGCCTGGTGGAGAGAAGCTGCCCACCTCATGGCTGCCAGGAAGCCTGGTGGGAGAGCCCTTGAGAGACGAAGGAGGAAGGGCTGGGAGTCACACCCCCAGGACCACGCCCTTCAACCAGGCTCTGCCTCCTGAGTTTTCATCACCTCTGACAAACGCCATCAGATTGTACCTCCACTGATCAAGTTAGGGCCCTCAGATCCAGTCACCTTCCAAAAGCCTCATCTCTGAACACATGAGTGTTTGGGGGCATATAGATCCACACCATAACACAGTGGCCTCTCTGGAAGTTGGTACACTCTTTCCGCTACTTTGTATGCCATTTTGGTCACCATCATTGACATTTTAGTAGTTTCCTGGTGAAGTAATATTTGAAGATTGTACACAAACTGGTAGCACTTGTAGTATTAATGCAAGCATATTAAATGAAATTCATTGTTATGTAACTCTTGGTTTATCTTCATACATTTTAGAAGACAATTTCAATACTGAAAGCTATAGGCATTGTATGGGTGAATAGTAGGCTATGTGAGTAACAGCTCAATACAGCTGGTATCATACAGAAATAGATGAACTAATAAGTGAAAAGCAGACCTTCTTCTGACATTACCTTTCAGTGTCTTACCGTAAAGTATTAGATATTTAAAGACGTGCTCATGTCTTCCCCAATGTGAGTTTAGACATTTTCAGTCTTAGGATGGGATTCTTTAATTCATTTACCCAGTTAACAATTCACTTATCCATTTAGCACATATTTTTCATGTGCACTCCTACATCCAGAGCATGATGCTGTCAATTAAGAGTGAACAGAGATAAATAAGACCTGTCTTCCTGGAACTCACAAATAGAGAGTAGACCCATTAAGTATAATATAGAAAAGAAAAATGAAATTAAGTGAAACCATAATGAATGCAGTGTGCTGACTGTCTCATTTTGAATTGGTGGGGGGAGGATGAGAGATGTTTTGCAGAAAAGGAAGCATTTACAAGAAGCCTAGTAAAACTTGTCTTAATAATGAGAAAAGTTTAAGGGAAGTACTATGGTCAGATTAGGAAGACAGAGTCAGCAATCCTGAGAGATCTGGATGGACACAAATCTACAAGCACTAGAGAAAAGGACTTCATGTTTTTTCAGGAAGGAGAAATTTGATTTTGCCTGAGTTTTAGATCATGCTCGGTGGTGCTGTGCACGATGGATTAGAAGGACAGAAGTCAGAGTTGAGACATGTTAGGTAGCTACTCTGATCATCCACATGAATACCATTGCAGAAGGTTTTACTTCTGTTTCCTGCCTCTCTACTAAAGTGATCAAAATCTATGGAGGCAGGACCTTTGCTCTATTCACTGCCTGATCCCCAGCATGCAGAAAAGTGTCTGATACATAGAGGCTGCTTGTATTTGTTGACTATACAAATAAATAAATCAGTAAAAGAATAAGTGAATTAAAATGTAAATAACACAATAAAAATGCAGATATAACACCCCCAAATATCATACAGACTAATACGACTACAGAAGAAAAAAATTAAAAATTGGAAGAACTGACCAAAATGGTTCAAAACATGAATGACAAATTTACCAAAGAAACGGATGCCATAAAAAAGTGCCAAACAGAGGGTGGGAATTTAACTCAGTGGTAGAGCACTTGCCTAGCAAGCTCAAGGCCCTGAGTTAAATCCCCAGCACCTTCCCCCACAAAAAAGTGCCAAACGGCAATCGTGAATATAAAGAATCCTATAGATTCATAAACAGCAGAAATGACCAATATGAAGACGGGATTTCAGAAAGCAAGCGCAAAATACATGACAATTTACTCAGAGAAACCTCAAAAAAGGCAAGAAAAATTCATCCAATACCCACTACAGGTGCTAAGAAAATTAACCTAAGGCTAATTGGAGTTAGAAATAAGAAAACAGCACAGATGGAATGAAAAGTCTGTTTCCAGAAATCATAGCCAAAACTTTTCCAAGTATGGGTAAAGAACTCAAAATACAAGTAACTGAGGCTTACGGACACCAAATAACTATGATGAAGAAAGAAGCTCCTCAGGACACACCACAGTCAAAATCCCAGATGTTCAAAACAGAATCTTAAAAGCTGTAAGAGAAAAACCAAACAATCATTTATAAAGGTAAACCCATTAGGATTACAGAAAACTTTTCAACACAAACTTTAAAGGCCAGGAGCGCTTTGAGTGAATTGTTTCAAGCTCTATATGAAAACAACTTCCAACCCAAACTAATATATCCTGCAGAACTGTCAAAATTGACAGAGAAATAAGGACATTCTATGACAAAGAATATAAGAGATACATGAACATCAAACCAGCACTCCAAAAAATACTCCAGAGTATCCCAGACAGAGACAAGAAAGCAAACAAAGCCAAAAACTCAGATGGAATGAATACACCAAGCAAGGCAAGTAGTTAAACAAGAAGGGAGAAATGAAGTCAACAACAGAAAAATAACACGACAGCAGAAACAAGTCAGAACTCTTCAGCAATAACTCTCAATGTAAACGGTCTCAACTCCCCAATTAAAAACACAGGTTGGCAGACTGGATCAAAAACCAGAACCCAAATAGTCTGCTGCATTCAAAAGACTTGGATAATCCAAAAAGAAACTCATACACTAAAATTAAAGGATGAAAACAATATTGCTTGCACCAGGACCCTGAAAGCAAGCAGGAGTAGCAATTTTATTCTCGGACAAAGTACCCTTCAAGCTAAAACTTATCCAAAGAGGCAAAGAAGATCACTACATATTAGTTAAGGGAAAAAGTCAACAGGAATAGATAACAATTATAAATATATATGCCCCAACTTAATAAAATAAATACTGCTGAATATAAAAAAAATCAAATAAACACTAACACAATATAATAGGTGACGCCAATATCCCACATTCACAAGTAGATCAACTAAACAAAAAATTAACAAATATCAGAGCTGAACCACACTTCAAACAAATGAATTTAATAAATATCTATAGAATGTTCTACCCTACTACAGCAGAGTATACATTCTTCTTATTAGCACACAGAACTTTCTCCAAAGAGACCACATACTAGCCCATAAAACATCCTCATATAAATATAAAGGAATTGAAATTCATCCTATGTTTAACTGTCAGATCACAGTGCACTGAAACTAGAAATCAATCACAAAATAATCTACAGAAATTTTACAGACATCTGGATATTAAATAACACACTCAAGAGTCACAGAAGAAATCAGGAAGAAATCAAACAATTCCTAGAATCAAACAATAATGCCAGTACAACACACCAGAACCCATGAGAACAATGAAAGCAGTCCTAAAAGGGAAATGTATTGCTATGAACACTCACATTAAAAAAAATAGAGTGAGCTCAAATAAATAACCTAATGATGCACCTCACAAAACTAGAAGAACAAGAACAGTCCAAATTCAAACCTAGTACAAGGAGGGAAATCATAAAGCTAAGAACAGAAAAAAATGAAATTGCAACTAAAAAAAAAAACAAAGAATCAATGAATTTAAGACCTTGTTCTTTGAAAAAATAAACAAAATAGACAAACTCTTAGCAGAAAGAAAGAAAGAAAAAAAGAAAGAAAGAAAGAAAGAGAGAAAAGATCCACATCAATGCAATCAGAAAGGAAGGCGAAATAACAACAGACATCACCAAAATCCAAAGATCATAGCAACTACTATGAAAAATTGTACTCCAACAAAGTGGATAATCTTGAAGAAATGGACAGATTTCTAGACACATACAAATTAACAAAATTGGACTAAGTAGACGAAAAAATCTGACAGTGCAATAACAGACAAGGAAACAGAAGCAGTAATTAAATCCTACACCTAAGAAAACCCATGGCCTGATAGCTATACTGCTGAATTCTACAAGACCTTCAGGAAGGATATAGCACCAATATTCTTCAAACGATAATGAAATTGAAAGGGAAGGAGTATTTCCAAATTCATTCATGGGAACGAGCATTACTCTGATCCCAAAATCAGACAAGGACCTAACTAAAAAAGAAAATTATAAGCCAATCTCTTTAATGAATGCAAAAATCCTCAACAAGATACTCGCAAATAGAATGCAACAAATCAACATTCATTGTGACTAGGTAGATTTGATCCCAGGGATGCAAAGACGGTTGAACAAATGCAAATCAATAAATGTAATACACCACATAAACAGAAGCTGGGACAAAACCACGTGATCATATCAGTAGATAGAGAAAAGGCTTTTGACAAAATCCAACATCCATTCATGATCAAAACTGTGAAGAAAATAGGTATAGAAGGACCTTACCTTGACATGACAAAAGCTGTTTATGATAAACAAATGGCCAAGATCATATTAAATGGGGAAAAGTTGAAAGCTTTTCCTCTAAAATCAGGGTCAAGACAAGGAGGTCTACCATCACCACTCCTATTCAGTACAGTACTCAAAACATTAGCCAGAGCAATCAGGCAAGAGAAAGAAATAAAAGGGATATGTACAGGAAAAGAAGTCGAAGTATCATTATCCTTTAAGTAGAGGACCCAAAAACTTCCACCAAAAGACTCAACTGAAATGAATAGAATTAATATCCAAATCCAACATTGTAGCAGATACAAAATCAACAAACAGAAGTCAAAAGTGTTCCTATTCACCAATAATGGACTCACGGAGAAAGAAATTATGAAAATAATACCATTCACAATAGCATCAAGAAAAATTAAATTCCTAGGAATTAACCTTACCAAGGAAGTGAAAGACCTCTACAATAAAAACTACAGTGCTCTGAAGAAGGAGATCAAAGTGAACATTTGTAACCAGCTTATCTGTCCATCAGCAGATGAAAGAATAAAAAGTGGAATTTGTGTGCAGTGGAGTACCGCTCTACCATAGAGGATACGTTTGAGACATTTGTAGGAAAATAGATGCGCACTGAATCCGTAATGTTAAGTGAAATAAATCAGACTCAGACTTTAAATATCAATGGTTTCTCTTATATGAGAAACCCAAAGTATACATAAATTAGAGGGCAAAGAGGAGGACTGATGGTAGGCCACATGGAGGCAGATCTTGCAAACAGGAAGGGCAGCAAGAAGTAGCGGGAGGAAAAAGGGGGGAAGAAGGGGCTGTAAAAAGAATTAAGATGCAGCATGGACACGTACCAACTGCCTGCAATGAATGTGTTCATTATGTACTGCAAACATGTATTAAATAAAAAGACCAGGAAAACATATCTAAGCCCTGTCTAAAATAAATATATTGTTTGTGAAAATAAAATTTTAGGAAAAAAAATAAAAGTTACGAGTGAAAAGCATATATATAGTAGGTTCTGCATGTCATGAGGCCAGATTTACTGTTTTAATAATAAATAATAAGTAGTAATGCTTAATATAGTTTTTTAAAATGCAGAGAAGTCAGAAATAGACGTTGGCCTCAAAGATGGAATTTTCTTCTTTCTGTAGGATTTCTAGACACTGTAGCTGGGTCCCCTCTGCAGACATGGCGCCTTCCCACCTCTGCGGCCTCCCTCTTCAGCAACCCCAGTTTCCCATGGCAGGTAGCAGAGGCCAGCAAATTGCTGCTCCTGGACAGTTCTTTGTGCTACCTATTTTTGCACGGCTTATAAGCAAAGAACGGTTCAGACATTTTTTTAAATGGTTGGGGAAAAAGCCAAGAGAAGACTAATATTTCATGGCACATGAAAGTTCTATGAAATTACAATTTCAGTGTCTATAAAGTTTTATTGGAATATGTCCATGCTCATTTTATGTCGGTCTGGGGCTGCTTTTGCCCTGCATAAGCAAGATTGAGTAGGTGAGACAGGTTTTATGCCTGGCAATCCCAAAGTAATTCACACTCACATCTATAACCTCACAAGTCTACTGACGCTTGATCTCAAAGAGCTCCAGGGGAAGTACTTGAAGTTTGTTCACAACGGGAAATAAACCATGCACTAGTGAAAGCTCCCAAGATGTATGCAAAAAAATAAAAACTGTAATAGGTAAGACAAAGCCTCAAATTTAAATTTTAAAAAAAGGCAATAAAATTAGGCATGAATTATAAACCACGCTAAGCACTTCGTGAGCAGAACGGCTCCTCTCTGCTGGCCTGGCTAGCAGGCTGCAGCCCCAGCAGCACTATCCTCATCTTGCAGATGTGGTGTCTGAGACGCAGGAGGGAGGGAACTTTCTTGAGCCACAAAGCCAGCAGCAGACAAAGCCTGGATTCCCGCCTACAGCAGTTTAGCTCAGAACCATTCTTTGGTCCCGGTGTGGTGGTGCACACTGTGATCACAGCTACTTTAGAGGCTGAGGCTGAAGGATCACACATCGTGAGATGGAGCCCAGCCTGAGCAACATAGCAAGACCTTGTCAAAAACAAAAATCCCCACCGTAATCCTGGCTGGGGGGACAGTTCAGGGGTCCACCGCGGGCTGAACACACATAAGGCGCGGGGGTGCACCCCCAGCACCAAACGCAAACAAATCCCACAACTACGCGTCTAAATGGAGGTGTGGAATTTCAGACAGAAATCAACAAAGCACGTGGCATGCACAGAGAGGAGGGAGAGAAGGGACGTGGAAGCTGTCTACTGACCTTGAAATCGGCTTTCTCGGGGCAGGCTGCTGGAGAGATAAGAGACCACGAGGCCGGCACAGGTTTCCATGGAAGCACAGGTCCTTCCGCATTGCCCCGTGGCTCTCACAGCTGAGCGAGTGTTGGGCCTGATGACCTGCTGGGGCGGGGGAACACTGCAGCGTCACAGCTGAAAGTGGTCCTGCTAAAATTGGCCCCAGATATGATAGAAAACATCAAAGAAGGTGGGAAAGTGGGGTTTTTTCATTAATCTAGGAGCTGCTAACTTCATTGTTGGCAAATGAGAGCTTGGGTTTATGGAAAGAGGAGGAAAGATTCAAGAAAACTTGGCCAAAGAATAAAGAAAAACTAGAAACATCATTAGAGATACAGCAAAAGTAGTTGAGAAGAAATGATATTAAAGGAAAAATAAAGAGATCAGGTATGAATTAGGTGTGAATTTGGAAGTTTTTTTAGCAGGGAATCCAATCTAGCACAAAGTCTAGGCTTTGGAGAATGAGATTTGGAAAAGGAAAAATGGCTACTTAAAGCCAAATTCCTGCAGAACTTATTACAGAAAAAAATGGAATCAAAGCTTTTGTAAGTAAGGAGAAGAGGGACTGAAGGGAAGGGAGGGAGATGGGGGAAAAGTAGAAGCAAGACACATCATGTACAGGTACAAATTCCCTATGATGAATGTTACTATGTATATCTAAAATGTACCACTAAAAAAAAAAAATCAGACCTCAAAAAAAAAATTACCCAGTCTCTGGTACTTTGTTATAGCAGCACAATATTTGCTGGCAAATAATGGCTCTTTGCGAAGAATTTATGGCACTGCAGGGTGCTCTCACATTTATGGTAGCATGTAGGGTGACAAATTTTAAGGTTCACTGAAACAGATGAGGGGACATTATTTCCCCGATCTTTCTGTAGGCTGCACGTAGGTAAACTGGTAAAGAAAAGATCATACCTAAATCATTTTGAGAAATTCTGGATTGGGTACAGTGGTACTCCAGTACTTGTTCTTGGTTCTGGGAGGCGCGACCAGCACCAACAAGTTGTAGCTTGGACATTGTGTAGCAAACAAATGACAAGCGCCGGGCCCAGATCTTCATGCCAACGTGTGTTGAACACCAAATTCAGTGAGCTTCAAAGCCGCCGAGCACCGAGGTGTGACTGTCGGGCACGGCTGCTCGGAGCCCTGCACGCGGCCGGCACACAGGCCAGGGCGCCGCGGGGTCCCCGAAGGCCTTGAGTGCCCAGCGCCCGGCGGGTGGCTGTCTCGGGCTGTCGAAGGGCCGCAGCTCGGACTCCGGGCGCCGTCCCCACTTGGGGCATGATAATAGGGGCGAAACCCTTTGTGTGCCCGCCTGGGGTCTGGGGCTTCAGAAACTTCCTGGACAAGTAACTCCGTGGTCTGCTGTAAGCGTCCGTCCTTCCAGAAAGACAGCTGCCTTCAGCATGTTCACATCGTTGGCCTTAAACACCAGATTTTTTGAAGTGACCCTCTCCCCAAACCTCCCATTTTTGCTTGTTTTATCCACTTTTACATCTCATTATTTTTCGTTCATTGTTTTACATTTAAAATACCAAACTTTATTAAACACCCTCGGCTTTGGCCACCATCTGTCACAACTGCCCTCGCCTGGTAACTCTCACTTTTCAGGTTGCTTCTAATACGTTTGTGGAGTGGTCAAACTCTCATTTCAGATGTTAGCCACCCAAATAAAACACCCCAGTGTCTGCAGGCCTGCACTGTAGACGTGGCTCACGTGAGCCATCTCAGTGCTGGCTGTGAACCCGCGGGCCAGTGTGGCGCTAAGCAAAGCGGTCTCCTGGGGAATCAAGGCCGCCCTTCAGCGCGCCTGTGTGGCTGTGTGGAGCTTGTTAGCTGTGATTCCGGACAACCAAATCCTGAGGGCCTCACTTTCCCCACACAGGAAGACAGTCCTGTCTCACTTGGGTGTTAATAGGGGTAACGGGACCATCGTGTCTCGAGGGTTGAGAACAGCAGCAACAGAGAGAGCATTTTGCAACCGCTCGCCATTATTGCTCCCACTGTTACAAGCATCTTGAAATAAAGTGTTTTCCTGTCTCTTGAAGGTCCGGATTATAAAAGGGATCATTTACCTCGAGTTCATCAGCACACTCCCTACATAGGAGAACAGCGCCCCGCGTTAGAGAAGACTGGCCACCTCGGCTTCTTGTGGAGGCCCGCCGCAGACGGAGGCTCGCCGGCACAACACAAACACCAGTACGTTGGCGAAATCGGCTGGGGGATCCCAGAGTATAATTTCATCAACAAATCAAGACTCGAGAGTGGCTTTCATATCAAGGTATCGCTGTCCAATTTATGCTTTTCACAGTATGTTGTCTTGTGACTTGGATTCTGAGCTTGCCTCCACAGGCAGTGTCCGGGGCGTGAGAACGATGGAATTTGCCTTTTGTAGAAAGATCAGTGTGTGAACACACTCGCTTGCTATCACAACGCCCTCGGTCCCTTTCACACGAGGCACCGCGTGCGGAAAACAGAGCCACGAGCAATCCCGCACATCTATCCTTGGCTGTGGGAAGCTGCCGCAGCCACACATGTCACCCCGCTGGCTCACTCTCGGCGTGGGAGGTGCCAAGGAAGAAGAGGTGCAGGGCAACACGCACAGAGCCAAACAGGAGTGTCGGGCCTCCAAACGCCAAAGTTCTCAGTGTGCCGTGTGCCAGTCCTGCTGTGCGATCAGTGTCTTACACACCTGTCTCATTTCTTCTTGGGGACCTGCCCAGGCCCAAGCTTGCAGCCCCCCTCCCGCAGAGAACACAGGGCTTGGGAGTCAAATCGCAGGATTCAGGTGTCTTCCAGCAGTGTCTGAAAGCTGAATGTATCTGTTATGCACAAGGCAACAGGGTGCCATCTCATTGTAAAGGCCGAGAAGAGGAAACCTCGGGCAGCCTAGCCTTTGGGTGCACAGGAGAATGACAACGCGGGCATGCTGGGAAGGTAGACTCGTCTGGGCACCTGCCTGTGATTCGTGCGAATGAGTTCACCGCAAGTCACCTGGGTTCCCGTCTTGGTTCTGCCACCTCAGCGCTGTCGGTAGCCTCGGTCAAGTCCCTTACTGTCAGCTGGCCAGGGAGGCGCACGCCTGTAATCCCAGCACTCTGGGAGGCAGAGGCAGGAGGATTACAACTTCGAACCCAGCCTGGGCAACTTCAGAGACCTAGTGACACCACCTCAAAATGAAGAAATGAGGAAAGGTTGAGGATGTAAGTAAGTGCGGAGGCCCTGAGTTCGATCCCCAGTACCGGAAAAAAAGGTCCCTTAACAGCCAAGTTTTGGTTTTTTCATTACATAATCTCAGTGTCTACCTTATTGGGCTTTTGTAAGCATTAAGAGAGTTAATCTTTGTAAAGTGCTAGGAACAGTGCCCGGCACATGCGTAGCCTTGTATGTGTTAATATTATTATTGCGTTGTGAAGGTTGAATATGAGAACACAAGCCACTCGCTGAGCGCAGTGCCAGGCTCAGCATCAGTGTTGACTCTGGTTTGCTTGGCGGCTGGCTTGGTCCAAGATGGGGCTCAGATGATCCTCCTGCCTCAGTCTCCCAAGTAGCTAGGACCATAGCTGCCTGCCTCATTGTATTTAATGCTACTCAGCGTCAGTTAAACGGAATGAACGTTCAGATTCTTAAACTACAGCCGACTCCTCGGAGGCACAGTGATAGCCAGAAGTGTGACTCGGTAGCAGGGAGAGCCCAGCCCAGAGTGGCAGGCTCCCTGGGGCAGGTCCAGACCTTTGGTCCCCAGTCACGTCCCTCACGGGTGACGCCTTGCTCGCACACGGCCTGCCGTCTGTCTGGTCAGCTGAGTGTGCGCAACCCTCTTCCTTCTCCATCCTTAACTTCCGGGCCCTGTAACTTTTCTGCTCAGGGAGGTGTGGTCGAGCACCCCATGGGCTTTGGAAGAAGTGGGGAATCCCAAAGCACTGCCGCCGCCTTCCACCGCGGCCGGGCTTGGTGAGCGTCCTCCTGATCTGCCAGGAGTGCATGCGGGCCACTTGGTCGTCTTCCTCCCCAGCCTGCGCACACTCGGAAACATGCTCTGAGTGGCAGTGCAATTGCTCCGTCCTGGCGAATGCAAGAATTGTTTTCAAGGATTTGCCCACCTGAGATAACAATCTTAATCAACAGTTTGAAGGAGTCCTTGGACTCAGCAAGGACAACAAAACTCCAGGAAGGCTTGTTCCTATAGTCACTGAGGATGACTCTTCTGTCAGCAAAGAGCAGTCTGTAATTTACCAACCAGTTAAGGCCTACATTTCTTTGCTGGGGCTGCTAATTTTCCCTTCCACATCCAAGATGTGCACCACTCTGCATCCAGGGAGCCAGCTGAGATGTTCCTGGACTCCAGATTCCAACTCCTGCTCCTTCTTGGCCCACAGCTCTAGGTGGCTACCTCCAACTCGTCACACTTGGTGGAAGAGCTGGCCCCAGACTCATACACACACCTGTATGCCAAGGCACCCCCAAGACAGGTGGGGCACCAACGGGTGGCCTTGCCCTAGGCCTGCTCCCTAGAGCGCCAGTGAGTTCCTGTGTGGTGCCACTCAGAGTCCACTTCCTGTTTGTTCTCCAGGACCTCGTCTTCCTCTCCCCTCTTCCACATCCCCGGCCTCCCTTGTCCTGCTGTGGTCCACATCAACATGGCCACTCCGCATTTCCATCCAACCGCAGACTCCTCAGTATCCCTCACTGCAGCAGCTCAGACGTCGGATGTGAGCACTGACTTTCATCCACCGGGTTTTTATAGCTCTAACAGCTGCTTTTCTTAATTTCCTGCTCCAGGTCTGTTTAAGACTGGCAGCAGAGGATGCGCAGACTCCGCCGATAAACTCAGCTGAGATGCCAGGGCAGCTGCCGCCTGCCTAGGCACATCTCCCCCACAGGTGCAGGGGCGGGCCCTACAGATCATCTGGGTTTTGGCAGGAAGATAATAACTCCCATGCTGAGTGACACCTGAAAAAATCCCTCCCACATACAGAGGTCAGTGAAAAATGACAAGCTCGAGTTTCTCTCCTGAATGATTCTGTGTTTAGCTCTTTCCTCCTCACTGTCCTGAGCATTACAGAGCCACAGCAATGCACATAGATGTGGAGGTGTTGTAATAATCTCTGTGGTTTCAACCCCACACAAACTGAGGCGTTTTCTTATTTTTTTCTTTTTTGGGTATTTGATGACTTTTTCTAACCGCTCCTAACTGATCATGTCTCCCCTTCTCAGCCTTTCTTTAACCCAGACCTCAGCAGGGCTGGGGGCTTCTGACACCCGTTTTCCATTCCTCATAACAAAAAGAGTTAAGTCATTCACTTTTCCCGAGAAAAGATGTCATGCTGGATTCAATCACTAGCTCTTCATAAGCCTGACTCCAAAGACAATATTAAATCAATTAATCATAATATACATGTTATGACCAATATATTGTACAATATAACAACTTTAAAAAACCCAAAGCGAACCATGGGAATCTGTCCATATACTCATATGTGATATAATAACATTTTAGAGGCTTTGAAA